>JAVTVY010018277.1:0-76424 GCA_036873755.1 Hanleya hanleyi
AAAAAAACAACAACTAAAAAAAACAGCAGTTTGTTTCTTGCAAGACAGAAACAGTCAACAATTTTCAATGGTGGCATTTGTAAAATTTTTAAGGCTGACAAGTATGTGCTTTTGTAAAAAAAAATATTTAAAGACTTTGGGATGTCAATGATGGTCACAAATCCCCTTTCCTCCCAATACCATCATTTTCATTCATTCATCCTTTTCTTAGCTTAATGCTGAGGCAAATCTTAAACTCATACCTGGAGCAGTCAAATTCAGATTCATAATAAATTCATAATAATGAAGTGAGGTTCCTTTGAAATTTGTTTCAAAGCGAACATGGGCGTCGTTATCGGCACACTGATTCAATGTAGGACAATTTTCTCCTGATTTTAGGCCTGGATACGCATTGTCTGCAATAAGTGCCACCCGAGCTATTCCAAATGACAGCCATAATGAATCGCTATTGAATGTGTCATTACACTTGCACAATCAAATGTGTAGTTTTTTTTAGCACAAATGTATGGTCACTTTTGAGTTGTTTTCGAGTTTTTTTTCGCACATTTAAACGTCAGGGTGCATTCAAGTATACTGTACCCAAAGGAAATTACATTTACCAGAGCTATTTAAGATAAGCAGCAACAGACAGAGATCTTGAAAGTTCGCATTAATTGGCATAAATCTGGGCAATTGAAGACTGTTTACCGCTCCTATCTGGCAATCAAATTCATCCAACGAATGCACACCTCCAGTCCTTGTTTGGCCTCGAGGTGTGCCCATCACAAAAACAAAACACTGCTGTTTCCGTGAACTATCGCCAATTTCATTTCTTCCAAATATTTTATGCCTTTTGTAAACTCGATCAACACGAAACAAATAGATGCATCAGGGGTGCGAAAAATAAAGTAGCTAATTTCCACAAGATCGGTCTGGTCTCGCTACGATCTGGAAAGTAACAATTGAAGCCTGACTGAGATCCATGTAAGTCCAAACTCCAACGAGAACATTCCCAGAAAGTGTCACCTTCTGACTTGACTTTCACTTTCGGAAATAGATCTACAATTCATTTAAGAACACACTTCAATAATATCGTAATATGCTACAAAGGACTTTAGATTGAACTGAATGCTTCCTCTTCTGACCTTGTGCAGCTGGTATAACTCCTCGTATCCGATCGACTATATATAGTTCGTTTAATTACCTGGCATCACATATTTCTGATCAAATATTTGCCGGTAATCATGCGACTTTCAGGGCCGTTTCCAAAGCTCGACCAAACACATTAATTGTTACAATACTGCAGGAAGGAATGGAGTAAAACGATGTACTCTGAAATTCTGGTCCTGGCGGATATATGCAAGAATTCTCAAACATTTCGATTACAAGCGTCTGAACCGGCATTCATAATTCAGCCGTCGTTCATTAAAGAATATTCGCGTCCATAATCCAAAGACCTATTCCATATAACAGCATTAGCACCAAATTCAAAAAGACAATCATAGTATACATAAACAGAGGCTAGTTTATGTGAACTCGAGGCTTCGCATTCACCAAACGCTATATAAACGATATACTATAGCTTTGGATTTGAAGGAAACCAATGTGTCCAAATAGAGCATCATATTTGGATCTATACATTCACAAAAATGAAAAGGACTATCAGCGATACGGATTTGATATTTTTGCAACATCATGATGTCTTGCCGGCATCATTGAAAACTGTTGACCGCTTCTCTCTTGCAGGAAACAATCCTATGTTTATGTATACTATGATTGTCTTTTTGAATTTGGTGCTAATACTGTTATATGGAATATGGAATAGGTCTTTGGATTATGGACGCGGATATTCCCTAATGGACGACGGCTGGATTATGAATGACGGACTAGACGCTTGTAATTTCTCTCGCGTCGACTTCACATGAGACACGGTTACTATTTTCTCATAGTTAAATACCCATTTCTGGATAGCAATATTCCAGAACAGCCTGCCATACGGCGTATGCTTATCTCGTCTGGTAGCATTTGATAGTTCCTATACAAAATGTTACTATCTCAATCAACGCCACAGGCCAGTATTGCAGAAACTTGTCAAACAAGGCTTTAACACCAAACGCATCCTATGCAAGTTTCCCAAATTCTGTGATAAATATCTCTTGCTGTGCGTTTCGTAATTTCGTAATTTCGTCTGATCCGATGAACCCAGGGCTCGGGGCCCTTTGAACCTCACGTGTTTTACATCTCCATAGTGTTCAAATGAACAGGCACAATAATAGTGTGACTGAGATACATCATACGGTATAATGGTGTGACTGAGATACATCATACGGTATAATGGTGTGACTGAGATACATCATACGGTATAATGGTGTGACTGAGATACATCATACGGTATAATGGTGTGACTGAGATACATCATACGGTATAATGGTGTGACTGAGATACATCATACGGTAGAAAACCAATTGGAAATTCAGTTGGATAAAGAATAATAGTCAATGGTCAGGATTTTATGTAAAGAACATTACGATGACCAATGTGGCCCGCTTCTCTCTTGTTGTTTTTTCTATATCTTCTGCGTATTTGGAACTGACACTAACTGTCGTTCGAAAAAGTTGTCTCGATTATTGACGCGAAAATACCTTTTTCGGCGACGGCTCGATATTGAATGTCGGAGCTATGGGCTATACTCTGAACCAGTCCTCCCATCTCTTGTGAGAATGAGAATCAATGCTTGGCAGACGATACAGGTAATTTTGAGTGGCAGATCATTACTATTAGCTATAGTGCTAGTTCACCAGAAGTGAAATTTTGGATTTCGTAACCATCTTTTCGTATACCTACAACATAAAGAAATGATATCTTACAGTTCCATTTGCCCTGTGTTTTTCGACAATTTTTGTTAGGCAGTTGACCAATCTGCCTCATTAATATTAATTGTGACTCAGTAGCTTGCACCTATGCTTGGTATCCGATCAATACAGGTATTAAATCATCTTCCCTTTCAATTAAAATCGTTATCTTTTTAGTGAGAAAGAAAAGATGAAGAAGAGGACATGTCTCTGTCTCCGTCTGATCGCACTGTTCATCTTACAAGTCCGATACACGTTGACCTTCAACAGCAGTGTAATGCAACACGGTAGCGAGGATCAACACGGCACAGTGTCAACAGAACAAAAGCCTCAAACGATGAACGATCAATCGAAATTTAAAAAAATCAGAATGAACACGAACGATAACTTTTCAAGCAACATAACCTGGAATCGCAACATGACCGGTGATATGGACAGCTATACAGACTTGCCACTTGAACAGTCTTCCGAGGACGACCATCAGATGCAACTCGTTGAAGACCTTGAATATGCTGGCTATGCTATATATACACCAGTCATGATTGTTTCGGGCATGGCAGGCAATGTAGTAACAATTATAGTTTTGCGGAAAGTGGCGCTGAAATCCACGTCTTCCATATATATGATAGGAATAGCTGCTTCCAATTTGGTAAATTTGAGTCTTCACTGTTTCAATGTTCTCAACCACTACAAATTTTTCACAAGCAAGTTAGTCTGGAGAAATGCGTTCAGCTATATTTATGCATATGTGATTCCGATTACATATATAACTATAGCGTCTGGAAATTGGGTTACCATTGCTATTACCGTGGAACGTTTCATAGCTATTTGTTACCCAATGAAAGCGCAGATATTCTGCACAGAATCGCGTGCTAAGAAAACTGTAGTTGCCATATTTATAATCTGTATATTAACCAATATAACCCGTTTTTTTCGAAGAACTGTTATTCGATTGGATGGAGACTCTAACGAAATTATACACGAAGTAAGACTGACAGATTTCGGCCTTCACCCCTTGCATACTTCAATCTTGTTCTGGTTCTATGCCATAGTTGTTGTTCTGATTCCCATTCCAATTCTGGCAACACTGAATATCGCTCTTCTTCTGAAACTCAGAGCTTCGAGTAAGAAACATAAAACTCTCAAAGAGGGCTCAAATAGTCTTCAGTATACCATTCGCAGTGCCCGGGATAAGCAAATCGCTCGAGTGATAATTGCCATCGTGTTTGCCTTTCTATTTTGCAATATTCTAATAGCAACGACGGTGCTTTCGGTAGCAATTTATGGCGACTCGATATTTATTGGGTTTCATTTTGCAATTAGGATCCGTTTTTGGTTGGCAGAGATGCTTTATGTTGCCAATTCGTTCTTGAACTTCGTGTTATATATTTGCTGTAGTAAGATACATCGAGAAGCTATGAAAGGCCTGTTCCGCTCGGTTGCTGCTGGTAGATCAATTTAGTCCGTATCCGACCGCACAGGCGTAACATGACTTGTTTTAATGGAATTTAGAAGCTGGAAACTCAGAGAAATGAATTAAATGCAACATTAAACAGATGGTGGAAAACGATGCCGGCGTACTGACAAGAAGTAATATGACCCCACAGACAAATACACTGGATAGCAACATCTCATAGTTATTAACAGGCGACGTCCCGCTACAGCTTCTAGTGGCGTTTTCTGTCCATATATAGCAGCAGGTCATCTATAGGATAAGAAGTAAAAAACAAATCGACTGTCAATAATACACGAAAGGTTTTATTTATTTGCAATATTATCATTTGCGAAAACACTCGGATTGATATTCTGTAAATCTGTAAGGTATATATTTTATCGGGTCATTGCGGAGGTTAAGTCATTGGTATGTAGATATAATGTAACTAAATCGCAGTTGGTAAATGCAACGATATGCCGGTTACGTTTTTGAAGTCATTATGACGTCTTAGCTTGCAGGGTAAATTTTATCCGTTAAGAAATATGCAGTCGATATATTTGTCTTTGGGGTCATATGACTTTTTCTCAGCACGCCGGCATCGTTTTCCACCACCGTTTTAATGTTGCGTTTAATTCTGACATGTTATTATTTTCCTGTCCACTTTCAGTTAAAAGTTCGATTTTCACTGCCGAAGCCAAAACTCTATTGCCAGCTTTAGAAGGTATTGGGTCTACTATAAGAGGAAAATATGTCATATTCTCAGATTCACTGTCATGCCTTCAAGCGATTAAGAGTGGATCTTCAACGCATCTCACCATCTTGAACACTGTACAGTTATATGAAGGAGATTTCATCAACAGATTGACGTTGTGTTTTGCTCGTTGCCTAGCGGCAGCCACTTTGGCATCAAAGTAAATACCGAAGCTCATGAAATGGCTAGCCCCAGATACTGAGGTTGATCCCTTTGGAATCCCATACAGCGATTTCAGACCCTCTAGCTGTGCTTATGTAAGAAAGCTGTTTCAATCTTTATGGAATGCTGTGGATAATAACAAACAAACATGAATTTAAAAAAAACTGTAGGATATACTCATCTAAGCAGCCGGAAACGTTTCAATCAAGCCATGATCAGGCGATGTAGAATCGTCCATACACGAATAACTCACGAACATTTAATATAAACAAAGGAACCAACCACAAGATGTATTCCATGCCATGAAGATCGCTCTGTGAAACATATTCTGGTCGACTGTATAGAATGTAAGATTGTAAGAGATTCTTTTTATCAAGCAGCTTCTTTAGAAGATCTTTTTAGTCTTTAAAGAAGACTGTATTTCAGGCTAATTGAGAGAAATCGATTTGTTGTATAAATTTTGTATGTACATGTTTTGGTATGCTGTGCTGATTACTTCTGGATTGCTGGGTTATTAACTTGTTTTGTTGGAGTACTTAGAATTTTGTTTGATCGCCGCTATATAGCTGACATATTGCCGAACGCGACGTTAAACCTTAATTCCCTCTCTCTCTCTCTCCTGTTATTATTTCATGTGTACACATGTTAGACTCTGCTTGACTTTTTAAGGATTATCATCTAGCTAGTGGTCAGTTTTTAACCAAGGAAGGCTTCCACACCAAGTCGCATTTGTTGACTCTATTGGCGACATGTCTAAATTAAGGATAGCTGTCCCCTTAGAGAGTCAACAAATTTGTTTTTCTTCATTCAAATATTCACTATTTCCTCTAACATTTGGTGAAAAAATGAAATCAAAATCATAAATAGAAGTGCTTCAATATTAGGATTAAAAATGTAGTTTCCCATGCACTGGAACAATTAAACAGATTGCCTTAGCTTGGGCTTGGCTACTATTATTTTTGTCTGTTAAATTTCTCTTTCCAACACTCATTTCCGCAGTATTATATAGTAAGCTAGTTATCTATTAGTCCTACTTATTTGCAAACATCCGTATTTTTATAACAGTGACACTTCACTCAGACACCCGCCGTGAAGTATCTACACAGGTGTGAACAATTCTCAGCTGAACAAGTTTTTAAAGTTTAAATTGGACTTTAAACCGCCTTGATGAAAAAACTTTGTGTAATAGTTATCCAGAATAAACAGGAATTCGAGTAGGTCCCATTAGACAGATTAAAAATGTATTTGACAATAGAATTCAAGCAAAAATTTGGATTAATTCATCAGATGTATAGCTGGACACATTTTGCCCGATTTCTAGCCTTTCATTTTTGTACAAAATCCGAGATTTAAACGTTTATTTCTCGAAAAGTATCCATGCTACGCTTTTGAAATTTGGCATACTTGTTACTTATAATGTGATCTAGTAAACTTTATCTCACTTTTTGTAAGTTCGGATTAGTTTTTCAATTATTCAACTTTTAAGACAAACGACCGTAAAATAGTACGTTTTTTTTTCAATTTATTTTAGTAAAATAGCTGTAAAAACAAAACCAGGCAAAAATTTTAAAATATGAGATATGGTTTACTAGTTCGAATTGTCTGCTATCAAGATATACCATCAAAGTTGAAACAAGATCAACAGTTTTCATGAAATTTCAATTGAAAAATTGACGCTATTGTTTTCATTTTAATTTTTTAAAATTGGAATATTTTCTACAGCAGCGTTGGTTATAGGAATCATACAGTTGGAATCCCTACGTTGTACGCTTTCATAAAATTTATAGTTTATTATGGTTATCTTGTATATTTATTGATACAGACGACAAATTGTCATGGGGGTGCAAAAACTGCCTCTAAGGAGACAGCTATCGTTAAGAACATCCAGAAAGGGGACGGATTTAACTTTTTTGGTGATCTCAACGAGAGAATCAGACCTTCACAATCTACCATGATGTCGTCGTTTTTCGTCATAATATATTCATCTTCACATTATAAGATATGTCTTGCCAATGTTTCGATACATAATTAGAGAAAATCAGTGTAATTTGCTAAAAGAAATGAGTGAATGTTACACGAAATAACAGAAATGAATTTTAAGTGAGAAAGTATTGAGAGAATACGGAAAGTTCC
Source organism: Hanleya hanleyi (assembly GCA_036873755.1). Taxonomy (NCBI): domain Eukaryota; kingdom Metazoa; phylum Mollusca; class Polyplacophora; order Lepidopleurida; family Hanleyidae; genus Hanleya; species Hanleya hanleyi. The sequence continues at coordinate 7,313 of JAVTVY010018277.1, forward strand.
TGTTAGTGTCGATACCTCAGGTAAATGATCTCAAAAGGTACATTTACCTGTTGAAGTTGCATGAACAGGCTCTCATTTTACGACCGAATAGATGTGTATCACCCCACTCATCTTTAACCAACTATATATACATGAGCGTTATGATGTAGTCGACTTGGCGCATGGTCTACATTTCTGTTTTCAAGATTCTGGATGGTTTACTTTGAAATAATGATATCGATACCCACTTTGTTTCAATACAAAGGCCTCAGTTTTTAAAACATGACGCCTGAAGTGAGATAATCATGGGACTATTGTATGGATTCGTTTTTTGATTTAGATATATATATTTGACATACACGCACAAATATGAAACATTTATAAATAATGTTGGTATTTGTTATGAAATCAAACCTGCTATCAATGTATGCCATATTCCTCCTATTTGGAGGTCTCTTGCAAAGAAATTATCTCCCTTGATCGTCCCCTCGATCGTCCGCTAGGTGGCGTGTTCTCCGCGCATGCCCTTCCTCTTTTTCCAATGCTATGCAAGACGTGTTTTGAGTCAAGGCCGTAGCAAAGTGGGGAGGATGGGTTGGGAAAATCAAAATTGATAGCAGGTTTGATTTGATAATAAATACCAACATTATTTATAAATGTTTCATATTTATTGCTCAAATCTTAACCTGCTATCAATGTATGCCAGACTCCCAACAGAGGAGGTTGGGTAGCCGGTCTTGAAGTCTTGTCTTTGGGTTGTGCGGAGCACGCCTTGTTCTGATTGTTTAGATCTGGTATGCCCAGTAATATCCTGATAATTCCCATGTCGTATAGAGGCTAAGGGAGCTCAAGGAAATTACAAGTAATACGGTGAAATGGTGGAGTATTGTACCGCCCAGTTTTCCGATTACTTATCGCCAGATAATCAGGTGCCATCGAGTCCTTGAGGTCCCTTCGTCTCCGGCATGGTATGCTTGCTCATGCTTACCGAAGTGTCGGGATCTTGCTTGCTTGCTTCTGCTGCGCCCCCCCCCCTTTTTCTTTGATGGAATTAACGAACTACGCGTTGGGCTGCCACTAGCGGGCCCAACGTAGTCACCCTGTCTGTCTGCACTGACATGTCTCTAAGGTAGAAGTCTGCAAAAGTAGAGTTTGAAGACCAGGCACATGCATCGATAATGTCGTTCAGTGACAGGTTCTTCCACAGTGGCCACGATGTAGCGATGGCCCTTATTTCATGGGACGATGCCCTAGACAGGAGAGGTGGGGCGTCGATGGCTAGTTGGTATGTCCAATGAATGGTCTTTTTCAGCCAAGCCGCAACAGTGTTCTTTGTGATGTCGGCTGATGCACCCGGCTGTAGTGACAGGAATAGGAGTCGTCTCGTGCCTCTATCCGGGTCCGTTCTTTGGATGTAGTGGCGTAGTGCTCTCACTGGACACAGAAATCGGTCGTCCTCCCGTGGCCCTACGAAGCCTGTTAACGAGGGAATTTGATAGAGTCTTTGTGCGCACGGTCCCTGCCGAGTAGATTCATTCTTTGCAATGAACTCCGGGATCGGGCGAAAGGATACTCTAGACCAATCTGCAGTCCAAGCTAGGGAACTCCGATCCAATGCGTGAAGTTCGGAAATTCTTGTAGCTAAGGCGAATGCCGCAAGGAAGGCTGTCTTATAGGATAACGCCTTGATGGTTGTTAAATGCAGGGGCTCAAACGGTGGCCGTAGAAATGCACTCAAAACCACACCCAGGTCCCATTTTGGTAGTAACTGACGTGTTCTGTGAGATTGCAAGGAAAATGACTGGAGGAGCGCTGCTAGGTTGCCATCCTGTCCAATATTAATTCCAGCCGTCAGTTTCAGGACTCTTGATAGGGCTGATCGGTAACCTTCAATGGTACTTGGCTGTAGCTTCCTGTCCTGGTGAAGGTGCAACAGGAAGTCCGCCACTATAGGAACAGAGGTAGTGTTGGGATCGAGTCCTCTGGCCTCGCACCAAACGCTGTAGTAAGTCCACTTTGACTGGTATAGCTGTGACGTGGATGTCCTGTTTGCTGCTGCCATCGCTTCCGCAACTGGCCTTGAAAACCCCTGTTCTGCGAGGGAATCCTTGATAGTCTGCAGACGTGTAGGTTGAGCCATTGCGGGTCGTGGTGCCGGATTCCGTGCGGTTGATCGAGTAGTCCGGTCCACCAAGGTAGTTGACGTGGTTGATCCGTTAGCAGATGCACAAGTGACGGGAACCACGGGCGATGCGGCCACCATGGTATCACTAGGAGGATGACGCAGTCGTGCTCCATTATCTTGGACAAGACCTCTTGAATGAGCGCAATTGGTGGATAAGCATAGGCAAGGAGGTTGCTCCAGTTGAGGGTGAACGCATCGATCGCCCAAGCTTGAGGGTCGGAGATCGGACTGACGAAAGTCGGGATCTGGGCGTTGTTCCTGGTCGCGAACAGGTCCACTAACGGTCGTTCCCAGATCGACGCCAGCTGTCGGAAGGCTTCTGTGTGGAGGTGCCATTCCGTTTGCAGTACTTTGTCCGGTCTGGAGAGACTGTCGGCGATGACATTCAGGTGCCCCGGAACATGTCGCGCTGTGACCTGGCATCGCTGATCTTGTGCCCACTGGAACAGGGTCCATGTCTCTTGGAATAATGATAGGGATCTTGTTCCTCCCAGCTTGTTGATATAGCTGACCACCGTGGTGTTGTCGGTCGCAATCAACACTGACTTGTTGTACAGCTGTGGACTCCAATGACGGATTGCCATGTTCACTGCCGTCATCTCCAGGATGTTTATGTGCTGTTTGGCTTGTTGTGGGGTCCATCTGCCGGCTATCCGCTGTTCGCCTAGATGGGCTCCCCAACCCACTAACGATGCATCCGTGAATATTTGAATCTCCGGCCACGGTCGCTGAAGCGGAATTCCGGACATCACATTCTCCCTGGACTGCCACCATTCTATGAAGGGATGAAGATGATCCAGAACGGGGACCCAAGGGTTGAGTGCTCTCGCCCGTAGGTACGGCTGTAGATGGAACTGCAACGGACGCACCTGTATCCTGCCGAACTGCGTCAGGTCCTGGGTGGATGTTAAGAGTCCGAGGAGGCCTTGCCACAGACGTAAACGTTGCGATTGGCAGGATAAAAACGTTGGGATGAGAGCTTGTCTCTTTGACCAACGGTCCTCGGTTGGTAGAACCAGCTGCTTGCAGGTGTCGAAGACCGCCCCGATGTACTGACGTGTCTGAGCCGGCTCCAGTTCCGACTTGTCCGGGTGCGGGATGAATCCCACATGCCGTAGGACTTGTAGAACGAACTGGATGTGCGACTTGAGTACTGGCATCTCTGACTCCCAGATGAGAATGTCGTCTATATAGGACTCTATGTGGATTCCCCTGAGATGAAAGAAGGCCATGAGTGGTGATGTGATGCGGGTGAAACACCAAGGAGCGATCGAGACGCCGAACGGTAGGACCTGCCACTCGAATCGTCTTTCGGCAATGATGAAGCGCAGGTAACGCCGATGAAGTGGATGGATAGGAACGTGAAGGTAGGCGTCCTGCAAATCGATGGAGGCTATCCAGTCTCCCGGTTGTAGGCGGGACCGTAATGATGGTATTGATGTCATTTTGAACCTTGGTGGTGGAGCCATAGTCTGGTTGAGTCGCCTTAGGTCGATGATCATGCGGAGTTTGTCTGTTCCCTTCTTGGGTACCAGAAAGACTGGGCTGTAGAACCCCGCACTCTCCTCTTCCGTAGGTAGTTCTCGAACCGCGCCTTTTTCCACCAAGGTGTTTACGAATTCCAACAAGGTCTTTGTATGTTCTGGACGAATTGGGAGGCGTGATGATTTGGGCCTGGTGATGAGTTTGGGGTACTGCAGGAAGGTGAAGAAAACGCCTTCTCTGAGCGATCTGATGACCCACTTGTCTTTTGTAATGAGCTCCCAATTCCTCCAGAAGAACTGCAGGCGTCCGCCCAGAACCGGATGAGTGAAGTGTTGAAAAGATGGACGGATGAAATTGATGACTGGATGATTGAAGTGAAGTGGAGATCGGTGGCAGTCAGTATCTATCGGGCTTGCCTCTGCCTCTATCGGAGGACTTCTTGCCACGGCCGCCCCGAGATTTTCCTCTGCCGTAGGGACGAAAATTGGCTTGCGTGTCTTGAGTAGGGAAGGCGCCCGAGTCCTGACAGGAAGACTGTCCGTGGCGTCCTCCTCTGGTAGACTTTGTCTTGCCCTTGGACTTGCCCTTGCCAGGTCGCTGTGCTAACGCTCCAACAAGGCGGGAGGTCTTCTCGTCGTTGACCGATGGCATGATGACCGGAATGGCGTTGTTAAACAAGTACCGCGCAGATAGGGGTTGTTGCGCCAATTCCGTCTTGACAGATTGAAGTACCTCCGCCTTCGGGTTCTTTAAATAGGCCGAACGTTGAGCTTGAACCATGGTGGCATACGAGAGGAGACCGGTCTCCATGACATGGGCGTTGGCTTTGTTGAGTGTATCGATGAAACCCTTGAAAAAGTCCAACTGTGTAGTAGATAACACCGTCGTCGCATTGCCGTCGGCATCTACTTGTCTGTTAGCGGGGTCTAACACCAACTTGGAGGTAGCCGCCAGGAACCAATCAGAATAGGAAGTGATCCTGTGCTGCGCTAGCATCATGTCCTCCATGAGGTAAACTTGTTTGGCCGGGAGTACCACAGGGGGTGGCTTAGTTATCTTCAAAACCCTGTCCAAATCCCTGTCCAGCTTTGGGTGTTTGGTCGGTAAGACGGCGTTGTGCAATGCATAGAAGCTGTAAGCACTCGGTCTCTTGAAGGATGCGGAGCTCCTGAGCTGCCGGTCCAGGTCCTTCATCAGTAGTAAAGACTCCGGTGATGGTGCGCACGTCAGTGGGGTCTCCACCGGAGCTGGCTTGTCTGTGGCGAAGAGTGACGTTGCCGTGGCCCGCTTACGTTTGCGAGGTGGCTCATCGGAATCAGCGTCCTCCTTTCCTACCTCCGACCTCGGCATCTGCGGGAGGAGGGTATATAATGCCGCAATCTTTGCCTTGAATGCTAATTCATCATGTTCCTCCGCTGCACCGTGAGTTGGGGAAGATGACTTTTCCGGTGAGGAAGCAGATGTTGACTGGTGGTCATCCGGGAAATAGTCGTGTTGATCAGAGTCGGACTCGGGACTCGAACGATCCTTTTCACGCCCCCCGATGTCGAGGCTGCCGGAAGCGGGGCCCGGTCTTGAGTCCGGGTCTGCTGTATCGAACTCAGCTCACTCCGGGGTTCCGTCATGACTTTAGGGTTCCCCGACGGCTTGGGTGTCTGCTTAGACTTAGTTTCCGGCTGATGATGCGACGAGTCTCGTCCGTGACGTGTCTCTGATGAAGATCGGCGACGATGACGAGAAAGCACCTCCCTCGGTGATCGTGACCGGCTACGGGATCTGTGAGACCGATAGCGAGGGGGAGTGCGAGATCTGGGTCGTTGACGATCTCGGTCGGGGGTCCGACTGCGTCTCGACCGTTTAGAAGTGTCACGTTCCGGGGTCCGGGATCGCCTGGAGATCTTAGTGGAAGAATCCCTGGAATTCCGGGTCCGATGCTCGGACTTGTCGACTGTGGATCCGGTGTAATCACGGTCCGGGGCCCGGGTCCGCTCCTTTGACCTATCCAAGGCCGACTTGCGCTTGGGGTCTCGATCCGGGGTCCGGGTTCGTTCTTTGGACTTGTCCGAAGTTGACTTGGGCTTGGGGTCCCGCCCCGGGGCCCGGGTCCGATCCTCAGACTTGTCCACTTTCGAAGCTTTGACCTCCCGTGCGGAAGTTCGGATCCGGTCTTTGTCCTTGTCCCTGGAGGCGGAGTCCCGTTCCGGGGCCCGGATCTGGGTGGGGTCTTTAGTGCCCTTGTCCTTGGAGTCGGGGTCCCGTACCGGGGACCGGGTCCGGACTCTAAACTTCCCATGTCGAGTCTCCTCTCGCGTCCTGGAGTGAGATTTCTCCTTTCTCCCACTACTGTTCGGAGTTCTTGATTTCGATGGAGATCTGGACGAAGAGATGGAAGACCGCCGTCCACGGGAAACGGGAGGGGAACTGCAATCGCTGCTCCGGTTCCGGGTCACAGACGGACTCCTGCTCTTGGAAGCTGTAAGCCTAAGGTCGCCGGGATCCCGCTGGGGTGTCGTGTCCCGATCCATAGGCTGGTCCCGGGCCCCGTCCGAGTCTTCATTTTCTGTGTGGTGACTGGGGCCCGGGTCCTCTCGTCGGTCGGTGGAGTCTCCCAGGATGAACGTGGGCTTGGTCCCGGCCAACTGTGAGCTCTCCACAGGACTGTACGCCGTTTGCTGCACCCTTCCACTTGGCGGAACCTGGGGGCTGACGCTGGCTTGAACATTTGAAGTCGGGAGTCCGGTAGGCATCTCCAGGTCTTCGTTCACGCTGAGATCGGCGAGAAGAGCTTGCGTAGCTATCTGTTTTTCGCCCGGGCTTCTCTTGATATCGGCAGCCGCCTTGAGAAGGACCTTGCGACGAGCTCCCGCATACCTATGCCAGGTAAGGTCGTCCCAATCAACGCACTCCCGGCAGGTCACCTGTCTATAGCAAATTTGGGCCCGACATTTAAAACAAAACAAATGTGAGTCTTCTTTGGGCCAAAAATGTCGACATGATTCGCAACGTTTGGAATGCTTGACAGTAGGGGTGACTACGTCGGACATAGCTACTTGTAGAATGAAATTTCCGTATAAATAACCCTAGGATACGTCTAGAATATCTCAGATTACTTGAAAACAGAGACTCTTATCCAAAACACGTCTTGTTACCAAGACTGCAACAGGAAAAAGAGGACGGACATGCGCGGAGACACGCCACCTAGCGGACAGTCAAGGGAGATAATTTCTGTTGCAGAGACCTCCAAATGGAGGAATATGGCTATTCATTGATAGCAGGTTAAGATTTCAGCAACAAATACAAACATTAGATGGGATATTCACTATAGCCATGTCGTCAAACCACGCCGTTTGAAGGTTCAATGATCAGATTATCCGATTTTTCGTTTTTCTTTGTGTATATAACGGAAATACTCATCTAGATACTCAGATAGGTATTAAACCAAAAGTCAAAAAATCTATTAATAAATTATGAATAACTATCGTCATTGAAGAGCATCTTCAACTTTCTCAGCTTTATTTCTGCGAACAGTCGTTGTCTAAAAAATACCTTGGACTTCTAAAAATCTCCAGCCACTCGAGTACTATACGGAACGTTAGTGAAGTGTTTAGAACCATAAATCTTACTTTCATGTACAATTTTCCCATGTGGTCTTGCCAACTTTGATGACATTTTTTTCTTTTCGTTTTCAGTCTTCATTCGGTAAAACAATCTATTATTGTATCAGAATAACTTTTATAGTAAGTTTAATTCACGCAGATAGTTAATCAGCAAAGATATCCATCATTTAACTGCCATTTTTTTCTTGTTGTATGCGTCAATAATGTTACGGAACTGACGTTTCGTTGGAGATACTTCCAACTCTTTAAATACAGGCTTCTAATCTGTCATTCAGTATTCAGCCGTAATCCATTATAGAAATTTTGCGTGTATAATCCAAAAACCTAATTCCCATAACATCAACATTAAAGCTAATGCGGATGGTATAGATATAGTAGATATGAACCTCAGTTCATATAAATTAATTCGCTAAATATATCTCATTCGAAAATGAATACTTGGGGTTTTCTTCCATTCTTGAAGCTAGATAATCATTATTGGAACACCGTATTACACAGTGAAACGTAATTTATATTGACAAAAATAAACCGAACATTCGAATGCCTTCCCAAAAGTTTGCATGAAAGGTAGTTAAAAATAGTTAGGAAAAGGAAGATCCAATATCAATTATGAATTTGTCAATACAAAGGTTATATTACTAGCAATTGTCAGATCCGACACTCAATATTCAAATATTCATCCGTGGTGCATAAAAGAAATCCCGCGTCAATAATCGAAAGACCCAGTTCGTATGACAGTTTGCCCTAATTCATAATGTGTATGAAATTAGAAAGAAAAAAGCGGTCGACAGTTTTCAATGATGTCAGTAAGACATGATAATGTTCTATAGGCCTAAATAAAATCTTAATCACTGACCATTATTTTTCATTTAAATGACCTTCCAAGACGATTCCAGAGTGTCAGTCACGCTTTGATTGTCATGTTCATTTGAACACCATGTGAAAACACATGCCATTGATACAGCCCCTAGCGTTATAATCATAATCAAAACTAATCAATTTATGAAATTTGATGCAAAAACTGCACGTTTTTTGGAATAGAAAATTAACTAAGCATTTTAAAGTACCAAATTTATTACTGTTTTTTGCAAAACAATATATATACATATCATAATTGAATGTGCATATCAAGGCCTTCAGAATATAGTACAATTCCAACAGTGCATGAAAAAGTACATGGCATTATTTTTGTGAAAAATGCACAAGGTTTTGGGCTCTGTGGATAGGCCAGTTCTCGTAATTTTGTAACAAGACGCTTCATTTTAAATGTTGTCATATTCGTCATATATATCTCCATTTTTTTCAGCGGTATATTCCACAGACTATACGTCAGATTTTTATTTATCGTTACAGTCTATACAACACTGCTGTGGTAATTTGTGAGAGGCGCTTCGCCATGTGTAGTTACATCCAGTGTGCAATAGATGGGTTTTGAAGATTTAAACTCTATATTTTATGAATACTGCATATATTTGATAATCATTATAGATTGGTAATAATCAATTATAGAATGAGCAGATGATCAGTATATATACTGTCAGAACACTATGGTCAGTCTGACCATACACTCCATGGTACAGAAGTGACAGGCCATGGATGATGTGGTCAATACGACAGTGGTGGACCATGATGTATGGTCGTTTTGACCACACGATCCATGGTCTGTCACATCTGTACCATGAGGTGTATAGACAGGCTAACCATATTATTGTGACACTGCAGCTATATATGCATGTTAGACTATGTTTAATTTAAGAGGCGTGGTATCTTAGTCAGTACATAGTTTAATAAAACATTTGTATGTCAGTGAACGGTTCATTTTTCAATCAACGGTTCAGTTCAAGAAGTTTGTTTGTTTCACTGTGTTTAAGCATGGACAATCTTGTTTGTCTGCATCATTAAAATCTGTCTCCCTTGAACTTGGTCTGTTCATTGTAATAGTGCCTTTACATGATGGATTACGGGAATTGCTTCGTGTATTGACTTTTGTACCACGATCGACGTCTCCAGCAAATACATTTTGTGAAAAAGGCAACTCTTTGAAGCGTTTCCAAATAAGGGTTTATAAGAAGAAGATCTCCCTCGGGTTGAACGATGTGACAAGCCCCACTACATCACGCAACCCGTAGGAAATTTCATTACAGGAATAACTTATGTACAGCCTATTTAATACATATATATGTTTTGCATATGTATACATCTTAAAGTTCACAAGGTTAAAAATAGTTTTATCCAATGTATGGGATATGGTGTATCCAGATAAATGTAAATATATTTGAAAAAGTCTAATAAAAATTATAAATTGCATGAAGAAGATGTGAACTATGGCTAATTACATCAGAATCATTTGAAGCCAAGGTGCATAATATTTTGCACAAACGATAATGGGCGTGTGCGAGATGACATTCGTGTTGTTCAGTCTTGAATCTTTTAGGCGATTCTCTTTGGTATTCAGTCTACGCTGTGATATCCGTATATCCTCTATCCTCGGTTTACCTCGTTGTACACATTACCTACATGTACTAGTACACATTACCTCATGGTACACAATACCACATGGTACACGCTATCTAATGGTACACATTACCTCATGGTACACAATACCACATGCTACACGCTATCTAATGGTACACATTACCTCATGGTACACAATACCACATGCTACACGCTATCTAATGGTACACATTACCTCATGGTACACAATACCACATGATACACGCTATCTAATGGTACACATTACCTCATGGTACACAATACCACATGCTACACGCTATCTAATGGTACACATTACCTCATGGTACACAATACCACATGGTACACGCTATCTAATGGTACGCAATACCTCATGATACACAATACCACATGGTACACGCTATCTAATGGTACACATTACCTCATGGTACACAATACCACATGCTACACGCTATCTAATGGTACACATTACCTCATGGTACACAATACCACATGCTACACGCTATCTAATGGTACACATTACCTCATGGCACACATTACCTCATGGTACACGCTACCTAATGGTACACATTACCTCATGGTACACAAAACATCATGATACACATTTATCAGATTGGAGTTATTTCGCCTTACAGGTCATTAGTTTAGGTTGATTTAAGCAAATTTGCCCAATATTCCGCGCAAATCATGGTGTACAAGATAGCGCATGAGAAAGTTGCGTAATTTTAAATTCAGCGTCTAATTTTGGGCATTGTGTCAGCCCATATATTACAGTAATCAAACTTTGAACAATTTTACATCAGAGCTAATCATCACAGTCCCCTTCCCCGTTCATAAACTTATTTTAATAAGATTCCCAGCGAAAAGTCTGTTGTAGTTCATCTAAAACTTGCAGTTTTGGAAGTTCCTCGTCTAATTTTACCTCTAAGTAAACAGTTCTCAGATGCAAGATAATTCATGTGATACTTTATAAATTCAGGATTATTTAAGTCTACTCACCTGATATTCCGCTGTGATCCTCTTGGGCAAATTCAAACTGGTGGATTGTGATCATATATATAGTTCGTCGACTTAGTGTTAAGTTTGTCGACAAGTTCTAATTTACATTGTTCACTGTATGTACGTAACCGTATTAATCATGTATCAGCGTCATTATTGTTAAAACGATTTTGAGTTTCGTCATATAGGCAGTCACTTCATGCAACCAATAGAAACAGACACACAAATATATCTATAAGAAGTGTTCTTAAAAACCACAACTTCTTACTGAGCCATGGAAGCGCTGATACCGGTTTAGCAAAATATAGTCTATAATTCACGGATTTAATACAGTGTTCATCTATCTTGAAATATTGCTTGCGTAAACAATAAACTTTCCGATGTAGATGCACAGGGGCGTGTTTTGACGATCTAGGGGTCATACCTGGTCAAAATAGGCCGAGCAGGGAGTAGTGTTGAATCTCTCAAGATTTGATCTTGACCAGAGGTGACCAGAGGTGCACATGCACAGTCAGCGAGTAGTAGGGAAAGGGCATGTGCAAGGGAGTTTTGAGTGATCTTGAGGCCATATCCGATTCAAATATAGTGTGCATGCTTTCGCATTGAAGCTCTCGTACGACTCGACTGATGTGCACGTGGCTGCGACCTCATCTTTTTCATCCTTTTGCTCGGTGCGCATTGGAGACATGCCTACCTACTCCCTATACTGTGACCCATAAAGTGGTGAATAGAAGGCCTTGGATATACATGTAGACTCTGAGTGTATCTAGAGCAGACACGAGACCCCTGAATCAGGCACGCTGTGATGTTGGTAGGGCATGATGGGTCTATCTACTATGGTATAGTTTCCTTTCCAGGGTAGGGTACAGATTGAATGAATGAGGTACGATTGAAAAAGTGACTGAATGAGTGAATTAGCTATCATTGAGTGCCTGAGTGAGGCATACTCATCGTCCGTGTTAACGCAGTGACGCCCAAATGCCGGGAAGTATGACGTCCACCCCACGCACTTATCTCCTAATGTGTTAACGCCTTGACGCAATCAGACTAAGGAAAAAGACAACAACAACAACAAGAAAAAGCAACAACAATCCTATATTGTATTCCACATTTGTATTCCACAATTAGCACTAAAATGGCTTTGCCAGCAGGTGCTGACGTAGCCAGCTATGTGGATTACGCCAGCGTCGTACAACAATTCAATTTGTGATATGCTATGGTGGTATGACATCAGAAGTTCTGTGTTCCTTTTCTTGGATATGCAATGGTGAGGAATGGCGTGTAGTCAAGTTTTCATATATATTTCGAAGACCATCATTGTGTGCGGAGCAGTTTTCAGTAAGCTGATCACTATTTTCAGGGAGATCTTCCTCAGGTGCGGAAGATCGGGATCCATATTTGGCTACTATAACATCAGGTGAATATCACGCCTGAGGATCGGCAAAGTAGTCGGCAAAGTAGTAATCCAGGATGGTGTCAATAGCAATCTAAACAACAGTGTCAATGCTAAGCCGATTTCTGTCAATGAAAATAACTTTTTATATACCTTTTGATGTATGGGGAATCTGAATATCGCTTGTTCAAAATAGTGGGCTGTTTCCACTAGCAATCTCAAAAATCGACTACAAGCGTCTAGTCCGTCATTCAATGTTCAGCCGTCGTCCATTAAATAATTTCCGAATCCATAATCCAAAGAGCTAATTCATATAATAGCAAACTAATCATAGTACACATAAACTAGGCTAGTTTCCTGCAAGAGAGAAGCGTTCAACAGTTTTCAATGATGTTTACTAAGACATCATGATGTTCTAAAAACATCGTATCGTATCGTCGATCAATAGTCTCAATCCATATGATTTTCGTTATCTAGAGTATGATGTATCTCAGTCAGGCTTTGATTGTGATTTTTCATATGAACATTATTCTGAGGACCTTGAAATATTAAAGGTTGTTGAAATTTCGTCTCACGATCAATAAGACCTCGATATATGTAAATATAATTTGAACATGGCGTACAATTCATGTTGAAAGTATACAGTAACAATCTAATGTGGCTTCTGCTACTGGCTTAATCTCTCCTCCTGTAAGGTTTGTCTCCTGAATATCTGAAATTACAACACATATAAGGGAAGTGGGAAGAGGTGCCGACATACTGACTGCGTCACATGACTTCACAGAATAGTCTTCTGTTTAACCTATTCTAAAGCACATACCAAGAATCTAACGATTCGTGATATGTGTTGTATCTCAGGTACGCTTTTATTGTACCTGTTCATGTGGGAACTTGGATGATATGACCACACGGCCCCTAGCACCGGCATAAGCGGTATTAGATACAAATCTAGAGAGCTATGATGGATATACTGTCTTTTGTTGTCCTCCTGTGTAAATGGTAAGCCCGATCGACTTATCCTGTTATCTTGTTATGATAGGAGAAGGGATGCACACCACAAGGTAATCCTATTTGAAACGAATCGGCAGTGACCAAGCAACGTTCTAATCCCGAGATACACATTCACCGTCCATAATACGAATCCCTTGAACAATAATGGCAGCAGTATAATAGTACAAAAATATATCTAACAATAGTCGATCAAGGGGCATGTGATAGTGCGTTATGTGGTCTAAACTTCACACAAATTATGAAAATAGATTTCAAATATGCTGGTGTTTGTAGAACTTACAATACGATGTGGTTGATGGGCGCATTTTCAACCCATCAAGGGAGTAGAAGACGTTCATTTCCCTGCTCGTATAACATGGTGCATGATTTGTCGAATTTTTCAAAACCGGCTGAATTTCCTAACAATTTCCAACTTGTAAATGGCTAATCAATGAGCCTCCGATACTGTATACCCTCCACTCCGATTCCCCACCTCACTCCCTATTGGATATAGAAATGAAAAGGCTCTGTTGATCTGTTATACTGCTAGTATTTGCTAAAAAAGCATGGTTTTTAATGCATATTCAACAAGAACAATATGTGTTTCGTATTATATATCAAAATGGCGAGAGTTTGAAGTCGAGATTTTTGATTTGAGAAGAATCAAGTGAGAAAAATGTCTATGTATTAAGTACTATCGCTTTTGGTTGATATACATATCTAGAAATGAACGTCCTCTACTTTCCGAAACGCGACATCAGAGCGAAGAAATTCCTATATATAGTTTACGCCCCATAATTATTTATTTATTTATTCGTCTTTGACATTCGTCAGGAAGGCCACACACGTGACTAGCACTTATAATTTTGGCCCCCGATAACAATATATACATGATATATTTGCATAAAAATGCCAGTATAAATATTTACATAAAAACACCAGCATAATATAACCTGCAATATAGCCTGCAATATCTTCGACTCAATATAGATATAGCCTGCAATATCTTCGACTCAATGATTCAACCTATCTTATGTTATGGCTCAGAAGTATGGATCGGTTATACGAAGGAGTCATTGTGTCTTAATAAGCTTCTGTTATCTAGTAAAGATATTGAGCCCGTACACCGAAAATTCTGCAAAAATATTCTTGGCGTTCACTCTAAAGCTGTAAACATGGGAGCACTTGGTGAACTTGGGAGATTCCCAGTATACATTTCTGCACTTGCTGGCTCTATTAACTTTTTGTTGCACATTTTTGGATCTAAGTCGTCATCACTACTGTATAAAGCATTTCTGGAACAAACAGATGAAAACCAAAAATATGACTCGAATAACTGGGTCAAATTTATAAAAACTTTACTCGACCAGCTAAACCTATCCCATATCTGGGAAAACATGGGATGTCGAAATCAAAAGAAATCTCTAGTCTTTGCCAAAGAACAGCTAAAGAAAATCTTCATTGAGATTTGGCAAGGGGAGCTAGATAACTCCAGCAAACTGGAAGTATACAAACAAATTAAAAATAGTTATACAGCGGAAATGAACATACTCACCATCCCTAACAAGAAACACCGTGCTGCCATGGTTCAATTGCGCATTAGTGCACACAGGTTAAACATTGAACGTGGAAGATACTTAAAAGATTCAGTTGGAGCAAGACTGTGTAAAGAATGTCAGGTAATTGACAGCGAAGAACACTTCCTGTTAAACTGTCTCAAATTCAACGGAGAAAGGGGTGCACTAATGTCTACTGTAAACCCCTATATAGATTGTCTTTTAAGCAGGCCTACAGATCACGAGTTAGTCCTGTTCCTGCTGTCTGGTAGAAATCCTGTGATAACTAAAGAAGTAGCCAGATATTCTTATATATGTTTTAATGCACAGCAGTCTTAGCCCATGTATATCCTAACCTGACATCACAAGTATAACCCAAGGCACCCACGAGAACGCTAACTCATCAGTGATGTATTCAAATGTATTTTGTTGTCTTTGTTTGATATTGTCTGTGATATTGTCTGTGATGTTTTCACATTGTTTTTATGTTTATTGTATGATGTTTCTTTTAATGTCCTATTGTTTTAGTGTCTTAATTGTTCTGTCTTAATGTACTCATGTTATATTTGTTTTAATGTATGTCTTAATGTATATGCATTTTAGTCCTATGGACAAAACTGAGCAATAAATCTATCTATCTATCTATCTATAATGACAAGAAAGTAGAGTTAAAAAAATAAAATAATAATAATAAAAAAAATTATTATATTAATATATTGTAATACATGTAAAAAACATGTATGCATTGATCAGATTAAACGGCATCTTGCACAATGGCAGTGCGATACCCATGAGCACGAGTTGTCTGCGATAAATTTGGAGTCTAAAATACGAGAATAATATTGAGTAATAAGAGTTTTAGAATTTTTGTTTGCGAATCGAGATAAAATTACCGTGGGAATACAATTCCATGTGTAGTAAATCCTATTAGAAAAAGAATGTCTAAAATGTTCAGTTTTAAAACGTGGCATTCTGATCTTAAGATAGTATTGAGGATTAAAGGAAATGTACTTGTTAAAATCGACTTCGACTGCGCCGGTCATACATTTTGCCAAGAATACAATATCATTTATTTCCCTTCTATATGATAAGGGGAGCAGATCTAGGCTCTCCAAGCGTTCTATGTAGGATATATCACGACTCTCTTTATAACCCAAGATGTATTTGGTGGCGCGTCTCTGAACTCCTTCTAATTGCATGAGTAATTTTTTGTTTGGCACACTCCAGATAATTATCGATTCATTGCCTTGATAGAGTATAACGAGATTATCAAAGTTAATGCCTCATTGGTTTCTTCCTTATTAATAGTCAGATTGGTCGCGTCTCGTCATATAAAAGAGCGTCTCCTGTTAGATACATCAGATATTCATCTCTCCTCGGCAATACCGGACAACGCACAGGGACGACTGACTGGACTATTATTTTTGTGATCCTCTCCAACTCGGTAAGTGAACTTCTTCTTCATGTTCCACATATTTCGTGGAAAACTGTCATGTTAGACATGTAAACGTTCAGTATTCAGCTGCCGTCAACACAAGAATTTCCGCGCGTCCTTATTCCAGAAATCTTTTATGATAGAGAGAACGAATTCCAAACCGGTATGAAATGAAAGTTTTAAAAAAAAAGTTTCTTGCAAGAGAGAGGCAGACAACAGTTTCCAATGGTGACATCAAGGCGTGATAATGTTCTATTCGTAAAATCATTACGACCTTTTATTTTAGCAAAAGAAGTTTTCAAACACTAGGATGCTAATGGTGGTCACACATCTCAATTCCCCTCCCAAAAGCATCCTCACATTTCATTCATCTTTTTTAGCGTAATGTTGAGTGAACTGGGAAACTCTCGTATTCCCAGGACAGTCAAATTCAGATTCATAGGACATTCTACAGACTGAAATAAGGTTTCTTTGAATTTCATTATCGGCACATTGATTCAGTGCAGGACAGTTTCCCTGGATTTTTGGCCTCGATACGCATTGTCTTCAATGAGTGCCACCGAATGACATCCATAAAGAAACGCGATTGAATGTGTTTTTGTCCTGGCGCGATCAAATATCTAGTTATCGCGGGAAGAACGTCTAACGTTTGGCACAAATGTATGGTCTCTTTCGAGTTGTTTTCGAGTTGTTCGCTCATTTGATTACCAGGGTGCAGATTGATTATAAACGACTGCTGGTCATTGAATTTTGGATATGACGCTGAAATGTAAGAGTTTAGTCTGATATTCAAATGTTATGATCCATGTTCTATTCCATTCTCACCACGGTGCGTTTGCGAAGGCTGATAATTTCCAGAGGCTAAAAGTGTCCGCCTCAAACCCAGCTAGGACATTTTTCGTCACATTTGGTACGTGTAGTTTTTTGTCCCCCGCCGCAACGCGGCCGGGGACTTTAAAATGGTTCTTGCTTCTATGTGTCCGTGCATGTCCGTGGATGTCCGTGCATGTCTGTTCGAATGACTACTTCCTAACGCTTTGTTGGATTCTTCCGAAATTCGGCATACGCATTCCTTGCGACAAGACGCCACTCGGTATCGCATTTCAGCAACATCTGCCTGAAGGTGGCGCAACGCGGCCGGGGAAACATCTGCCTGAAGGTGGCGCAACGCGGCCGGGGAATTAAAATGGTTCTTGCTTCTATGTGTCCGTGCATGTCCGTGAGTAGTAACCAAAGATGATTTCGACGTCCCGGTGCATCACTGCGCAGGCGCAGGAATTGTGGAGTGGGTGTGCGCAGGTATGACGTCACTTCCGGTCTGGGTGAATGGGGCGTGACCTGTGAACATGATAGGACATGGACTGACCTGTCTGTGGGGCTTTTCTACAATTTCGGTGACGTCCGTGTCTTCTCGGTGACGTCCGTGTCTTTTCGGTGAGGTCCGTGTCTTGTCGGTGAGGTCCGTGTCTCTTGGGTTACGTCCGTGTCGTTTCGGTGACGTCCGTTGACCTGTGAACATGATAGAACATGTTCTCACCTGTCTGTGGGGTTTTTCCACAATTTCGCCGACGTCCGTGTCTTTTCGGTACGCCCGTGTCTTTTCGGTAACGTCCGTATCTTTTCGGGTATGTATGAGGGTCTTGAGGGGGGCGACTGTATGTGGCGAGTTGACTGTGGATGTTTTTTTCGGTGATCTTTCATCCGGGCACTTCACGTCTGCGCCTGCACCGAAGAGACACGGACGTCACCGGAAAGACACGGACGTCACCGAAGAGACACGGACGTCACCGAAAAGATACGGACGTCACCGAAAAGACACGGACGTCACCGAAAAGACACGAACGTCACCGAACAGACACGAATGTCACCGAAAAGACGTATAAAAGTGAGAATTTTTAGGGCATTGCTGCATTCATTGGCCTGCTTCACCAACCTGCCTGACCAGCCTGCCTCACCAGCCTGACCAGCCTGAACCACTCTGACGACAGGAGCTACTTGCCTGAGCCTCACCAGCCTGAGCTTGCCTCACCAGTGCAACTTCACCAGTCTATCTCACCATAGCAGCTACTTACCTCACCAGCCTGAGCCAACAGTCATGGAGTCATCTCACCGAGCTAAGCTTCTACAGCACCGTATTCGCCTCGCTGATGAGATGCAGCATGTGGCCGATATATGTGATCTGCTTATGGTAGAAAACATAATCCTTAAACATGGTGTGGAAGATATCATGGCGGAGAAGACCACTTCGCAACAAAACAGAGCCCTCATCGACGATCTACTGCGCCGTGGCCCCTTAGCATTTCAAGCCTTCGTGGAGGCGCTGAAGAAGACGGGAAATGAAGGAATAGCATGTCTACTTCAAGCCGAGGGTTCAGAAGATAAAATATTAATCATGGACATGGACATCGCCGAAGGGAGTACAGGTACCAAACGTACCCACGAAGAGTCCGGTCCACCTGCCAAACGTCCCCGACTAACACCTTTAAAAATACCTCAGCAAGTACTTCAGCCAGTGCCCCAGCAAGTGCCTGAGCAAGCGAAGGAAGAGGTGCTACTTCCTATGTCTGTGCAGGAGATCAATGACATTATCCAGCAGGCCTACCAGGCGGCCCAGACGAACACTTGGGAGCTCTCCCCCTATTTAACTGTGAGCGTCAAAGAAGAGCAAGTGCATTTTAACGCACCGGCCTGGGACGACAAACCACCAGAGCATATCGCCTTGACATTGGAGACCTAGATAAGAGTACAGGCCATTTATTACGCCGTCGATGCGGTCATTGACCACCAGGGGAGCGACGAAGCGAAATTTTATGTGGGCGACGACATCTTACTCACCTGTTCTATGTTCAACAACATGCTGCTGGTGCATATTCGTAAATGGAAGTTGAGGGGAGATACGCGTATTCCTTTACCTGAGGGCGTCACCCTGCAAATACCTGCGTGGCGGATGCTGGAGAGTCTGACAGGTGAAATTCATGAAGTCCTGTCTGACCAGGTGACTCAGTATATTTATAAGAAGTACATCGACACATTCCTGGATCATCTCAGACCCCGCATTCGACACTTGCGTATCCAGCAATGTGCAGGCTGTCAGAACAAGAACGGTCTCTTCAACACGCACACGTGTATGAACAATAGTATACCATCAGACGCGCTGATGACTGAGGGACTACACGCCGTTAACGAGGTGCAAATTGCCGAGGCATTGCAAGCTGCCTGTCCACCCAGAATTTCACGTGAACAGATTGCCACCTTTATATACGTGCACCAGGGGCAGAAAGACAATGACGAGTTCAAACAAGTCTTGTTGCATAAATATTGAACATTCAGACAAGTCTTGTTGAATGAATATTGAACATTCAGACATGACCGTATTCCTACATTCTATGTTCATTCTATGTTCATTTAAGTGCCTTGACAGCGTATAATTGTATTAGAAAATTCAACACCAAGAGTCTACTGTGGTGAAGACCTTATGTTCATTCTACTGTGTTAATAAATATTAGAAATTCAAATGTATGTCAGTGTTCACTCTATGCAAAGGGATATTGGTGTGGGAGCTGGTGTTTTGTGCTTTTAGTTAGAAAGTTTCTCCCCTTTCAGGTGTAATTAGGTTGTCCTAATAAGGGCCTTTGGAAAGAACAGCGGGTTGGTCATCACACTGTTACGGCCGGAATATTTTTTTGATGTTTGATACCCATCCCCGACACACAGAGCATCGTAACTTCAAATGAAGCTCCTCTGTCTCTGCGCACTGGTTCGAGCCCGCCATGCATGTTAAGCTTAGCACGCATACACCACATAGGCACAGGTGGCCACAAGGAAAAAAGGCGTACATCGTCTCATCGTCTTGACACACGGTACAGGTTGATCTCTTCTGCTCCCTAGCCAGTTGTAGGCGTAGTGTAGTCTTTTCGTCTTCTAATTCGTGAATTTGTTGGCTCAGGCGGCTGATCTCTGGTGATGGTGTTGTCATTCCTGTTGCGGTCGCTGTGGTAGCCGTCGTTGTGGTAGCCGTCGTTGTAGTAGCCGTCTGAGCCGAAACTGTAGTTGCTGGGGGTCTATTACTGTTTAACCACTCCAACTCTCCGTGTACATCTTCATCGTCTGTTTCATCATCATCCTCTTCCTGCACAGCGTCCCTTATTTCTCTATCTTGTTGTGCGCCTCTCGTCCTCAAAGCTTCAGCAATCTGAGCTTCAGCAACACGCTGCAAGCTCGTAATGATTGTAACATGTTCGTCTTCTCCGCTCGAGCGAATCCGTCTAGGATCTTGTTGTTGTTCTCCGTCTCGAATTGTCACCGTGAAAGTTTCGGTCGACACTCCCGTGTTCATTGCGTTGAAAAGTGACCGTCTACTACCATTAACCATGATGCAGTTGAAATGAGTGGATATCAGACGATACACAGCGCGCTTTTTATAGTCTAACCGTACAGCGCCCGTATGAGGGCGCGGACGTCACCGAAATCTTCATACTGGCCAAGCAGACCCACTGAAATTTTGTGTTTCTTTTCCATTTTCAAATCGGTGTCAATTTGCAATAAATGCGAGTTGACGTGTAAAACTATTTTAAACTTGAACTTTGGGAGCTTATAGTGTATCGCTGAAAAATTCAGAAGGCTGACGGCAGGCTAAAACTTTTTTTTTATCATTTTGTCGGTTTTAGACCCGTATGGTTATGGGTGTGGTTGTGTGGAAAACCCGGTAAATTTGAAATAAATCGGCTTACCTCCGTAAAAGCACTTTAGGTGTCTTCCTTACATCCTTATAATGTCACCCTGAAAATTTCAGCGGGTTTATCGATGGAAAAGTGTGAATTTTTGTCCTGCCACTCTTGGAGCCGAGTGTATGTACAGCTATGCGTGTCAATGGTTGTGTTACCGTAGCAAGAGTGGCAGGACAAAAAATCACACTTTTCCATCGATAAACCCGCTGAAATTTTCAGGGTGACATTATAAGGATGTAAAGAAGACACCTGAAGTGTTATTACGGAGGTAAGCCGATTTATTTCAAATTTACCGGGTTTTCCACACAGCCCCACCCATAACCATACGGGTCTAAAACCGACAAAATGATAAAAAAAATAGTTTTAGCCTGCCGTCAGCCGTCTGAATTTTTCACCGATACACTATAAGCTCCCAAAGTTCAAGTTTAAAATAGTTTTACACGTCAACTCGCATTTATTGCAAAATGAGACCGGTTTGAAGATGGAAAAGAAACACAAAATTACAGTGGGTCTGAGCGGAAACACTATGAGTAGTATGACTAGCCAGTATGACGATCTCGGTGACGTCCGCGCCCTCATGCGGGCGCTGTAGGGTTAGACTATAAAAAGCGCGCTGTGTATCGTCTGCTATCCATTCATTTTGAACAACATCATGGCTCAATACATGGATATTGATGAAGTGCACAATATTATTAACGAGTCGTGGCTTGACAACATATTAGAAGAGCTATGCAAAGATGACGAACAAGAAGAAAAAGAAGACCAGCCGGTAGATGGCAGCGAGATTTTGACCCCAGTTTCACAACAAAAGCGGCAGTATCTTCACCATGCCACGGGTCAATTCGTCGATATTGAAGAAGAAGAAGAAGAAGAAGAAGAAGAAAAGGCGGCGGATGGAGATTTCACCGCAGTTTCGCAACAACGGTCCTATCTTCACGAAGCAACCGGTCAATTCAACGATGGTGTGGGCAATAGTACCTACGACGTATGGCCTGATTGTACCTCCCAACACGACGGCTTGAACGAGTCATACAAGATCTGTTCAAACAAGACCAAGACCAAGACCAAGACCAAGAACAACACCAAGAACAAGAACAAAAACAATTGGAGCTGCGAGCAGCATCGAGCCGGGACCAGGTCTACACAGGGCCTAGTATCCAGGCCTATGCCGGAATGTGGCCGCCAAACCGTTCAGCTAATCGACAGTATTTTTCATTCAGTGCAACAGACCATTGCCTTCACAATATATCTCATCTTCCTTGTAATCTGTACCTATCAAAGTTCAAGAGAACAAACGCTTGCAATATGGATAAGGTTTATCACAAAATCCGGGTGTTCATATTACAACAATTTTGATTGGTCGATGGCGGCCATCTTTTTCAACCAATGAACTTTTTCAATCTAAGAACAAGAGAACTTGATCCAGTGATCATGTGTACCAAGTTTTACAACGATCGGCTTAGCAGTTTCCGAGGAGACGATCGTTGAATGTTTCACCTAAATCCAATATGGCCGCCAAACCGTTCAGCCAATCGAAAATATTTGCTTTCAGTACAACAGACCATGGCCTTCCCGATATATCGCAGTGATCTAGAAATCCGTATCTATCATGGTTCAAGGGAATAAGCCGTTGCAAAATTGACAAAGTTTTTCACAGAATTCAATATGGCGGCCAAACCACGTGACCTATGAGCAAAATTTTTGCATATTCGTGATCGCCATGTCCTATAACATACATTTCATAACTTTTCCGGTCAAAATCCGTTACTTGAAAATCCGACCATATTGATTGGTCGATGGTGGCCATCTTTTTTAACGGATGAACTTTATAAGTCATAATATTGGAGAACTCTGTCCATTGATCACGTGTACCAAGTTTCACAATGATCGGAGAAGCGGTTTCAGAAGAGAAGATCGTTGAAGGTTTGGCGCTAAATCCAATATGGCCGCCAAACCATTCAGCCAATCGAAAATATTTGCTTTCAGTGCAACAGATCATGGCCTTCCCAATACATCGCAGTGACCTAGAAATCCGTATCTATCAGGGTTCAAGAGAATAAGCCGTTGTAAAATTGGGAAAGTTTTTCACATAATTCAAGATGGCGGCCAAATCACGTGACCTAGGAGCGAAATTTTTGCATATTCGTGATCGCCATGTCCTATAACATATATTTCATAACCTTTTCGGTCAAAATCCGTTAATTGAAAATCCGACCATTTTGATTGGTCGATGACGGCCATCTTTTTTAACGGACGAATTTTATAAGTCATAATATGGGAGATCTCTGTCCATTGATCATGTGTACCAAGTTTCATAGCGATCGGTTCAGCGATTTCAGAGGAGAAGATCGTTGAAGGTTTTAAGCCTAATCTAACATGGCCGCCAAGGCATCTGACCAATCAGAATCAACTTAGTATATGCATTAGATCTCATCCCCCAGAACATATCCTGTAAGTTTGGTCTTAATCCACCGCATCGTTCTTGAGATATCTGTGGTGCAAAATCATGTGGAATAATAATAATAAGAAGAATCCGAACGATTTCAATAGGGGACCTAGGTTGCTGTTTTACAGCAGCGATATCTTGAGTACTACTGTACCGAAATAAGAAGACTGGGGCGAGACACAACATGGGGAGCGGCAAAGCATTTGCCCTGTGTCCAATGCAGTAGCCGCTACGCCAAATTCGCTATATTCCCGTATGGACACCAAGCGTTATGTATCCAGTGTATCCACAAACATGGAGGAAGACCAGCCCCTACGCCCACTTACAAGCCCATAGCGTGTACACTCGTCACGCTGAAATGTCCCGTGTGTACCGAGAGGCGAGAAAACCTGCTCCGGTCGGTGTAATCCCCTTACACCTTACTAATGGTCCTTATGAGGACCCCCCAATTATACTCGAAAGGGCAAGCTTGTAATTAAAAGCACAAACATCAGCTCCTGCATGCACACACCTAGGTAAAATAGGTAATTAACACTTAGTGAATGTGAACTTCCTACTAACAGCGCCCAGGTTAAAAAAAAAACACTATTAGTATGAATGTAAGGTAATAATATACCGAGTAGTCCCGGAAAAAGCCGAGTGTAACAATTTTTTTTGTCAGGAGGTGTGGGAGATTGGTAATCATAGAGGAGAGGAGATTGAGATATACCGAGTAGTCCCGGAAAAAGCCGAGTGTAAAAATGTTTTTTTGTTGTTAGGAGGTAGCGGAGATTGGTAATCATGATAGAGGAGAGGAGATTGGCATTCATGTTATTTCAATGTGTAACGTTACAAGGCCTGTTTGGAGAGCGCTAGGGGTTGGCCCTGAAAAGGGACTTTGATAGGGAGAATGGCAGAGGAGATTGGTAATCATAGAATATAGAGGAGAGGAGATTCACAATTGTAGGGCCTGGTGTTAATTTTCAATGTACCATGTTAGAAGTCTCTCTTTCGGAAGACTGAAGTAGCCCTGAAAAGGCCTGTAGGAAATTATTTGTTAACCCTGTTTCTATTCAGGGGATGGGGTTGTCCTGTCTACCCCATCAAACTGGCGGAGAAGTATCTTCCGGGCTGTTGTTGTTGTTGGTGCTCCGGGTGTTGTTGTTGTTGTTGCTGTTGTTGTTGTTGCTCGGCCTCGTCGTGTTGTTGTTCGTGGGGTGGTGGTGTTGTCGCCAGGTCACCGATGTCTATGAATTCTGGCTCAACTGGTTGGAGCAGTTGTTGTTGTTGGGCATCCAACAGATCGCCCAACGTCTCCAGCCAGTCATCTCCCGTTAAATTCATCGATGCCTGGGTTATAAGATGGTGCAGGTCACCCCACGACAGCCGTGTACAATTGGTATTTTCTCGAGCCCATCGCCGCATCTCGGCTAACCAAAAGGCTTTTACCGCCACCGCTAGCTCCCTCCTCTCTCTTCTCGCCGTCACCATCCTGGCCGAAGCTTTTCTGGTTGACATCTTTGCTCTCCCGCTCATTTTGGTTGCCTGGTCTATACGTCTTCACCGTATGCGAAATGTGATTTGAATGCGCTCTCCCCCCACGCGTCCCTGGGTTTTATGCTGAATAGGGTGGATTCTCATTGGCTGTTTAAAGCAGAGCGAGCCTCTTTCATTGGTTCTGTTTCCAACAATTCCATTGGTTGAAATAGTGGACGCTGATTGGCCCAATAAGGCGCTGCAATACCTTCTGGGTTAACATTTCAATCCTGGTTTTTGCACCAAGCTGCGGTATAGGAAATCCTAGGTTAAATCAATTCGTATCCCTATAACATTACACCCCGAATGATCACGGACTTTGACGAAGGTGGGGCCATGGAAAATAAAAACCATAACGTGTACGGGTACGGACTAGCATAGAGAGGCACGAAAAAATAAAACTATAACGTGTACGGCTACGGACTAGGGTTAATTTTAACATTACACTACCGAATGATCACGGACTTTCACGAAGGGTGAAGGGAGACGGAAAAATAAAACCATAACGTGTACGGGTACGGACTAGGATAGAGAGACACGAACAAATAAAAACTATAACGTGTACGGCTACGGACTAGGAGTTAATTATACCCATAGGGGAACTTGACATTGTAGTAGTATAAAAATTACCCGTCCAACCCTATTTGCGGGAGTAGAGGTTAGTCCACTAGGCACTGACAGGGTGTAGCATAAGCGCCTGTACAGGAAGCGCGCTACTCTATATATACAGGCCTCCCTAGCCGGTGTTTGCCATTCACCACCATGGGAGCGTGCGGAGCAGATGGTGAGCTTGCATTGTTCCAACTGACCGCCAACATCACCCTAATTGTCAATGACCATCACCTGCAGCTCATCGAAGAACATCCCCGAGAGGTGAAGCTATTTTTAACCCTAGCAGGGTGAACTCGGTTGTTACAGGGAAAAGAGCCCGAAGTCGATTTCATTCACGTGGGAGTCGGTGTGGTGGAGATGATTCTTTTTCCCCCGGTTAGAACAGCGTGGTGGTCCCCATATCACAATCCGTCCTGCATTATGGCAGGCGCTGAAAGCTATAATCACCGACGTCCACGACTTACTGCACTCCGACGCGAACTCTGTGGCTACCCGGACTCTTACACCTGACTGCACCTTATTGTTGTACCCCAAACGAGTCGACCTCACCCATAACCGCACTGGGTGGGCACCCAAAGCCGACGTCTCTCTGTCCCCGGAGGGATGGACCACCTTGAAACGTGTGTTAAAGGGAACACTGGACGGTGATATCATTCACCTGTGTGACCAGGTCTACATTTTCCGCGGTGCCTTTTTTGCTCAACTCATCTGTCTGGACGGAGGACATTTTACCCTGGACCCTGATCTATGGGCGGCCTTGGAAAAAGTAGTCCCCATTGTCGATGAATTACTATATCTATAGGGTGCACACAGGCTAGAGTATCAGTGTCTTACCATGAAGCGAACACACAACAGCGCAACCCAGAGGGGCACCCGGTGGGGCACCCGATAGGGAAGCCAGTGGAGCACCCGCAAGGCCGGCCGGCAGGAGTCCACGTGGAGTAAGACTGTGAACAAGGTGTTAACAGATTTGTATTACAACCCAACCAGTCCAGCCGCTTATAGCGCTGTGGGAGCGCTCGCTCGAGCTGCACATTCCCAAGGCATCAGCCGAACTGAAGTTCGAGAATGGTTAAAAACCCAAGACACTTATAGCTTACATCGAGCAGCCAGACGACATTTTCGCCGTAACCGAGTCATCGTAGGAGGAGTAGACGCACAATGGCAGGCCGACTTGGTCGATATGAGTCGATTTGCTGCCCACAATGATGGACATCGGTACATGTTGACCTGTATCGATATTTTATCCAAGTACGCGTGGGTGCTACCCATCCGGATCAAAACAGGAGAGAATCTGGTACGAGCGTTCCAGCAGATTTTCGAGACGGGTCGCAAACCCCTCTATTTGCAAACGGATGAAGGCACAGAATTTCTCAACCGCCACTTTCAAGCCTTTCTTAAGAAACAGAAGGTGTTTTTCTTCCATACGTACGAGACCAAAGCCTCTGTGGTGGAACGATTCAATCGGACCTTCAAAGGACGGATGTACAAGTATTTTACCGCCAAAAACACCCGACGGTACATCGATGTGCTACCTCAACTGGTCCAAGGGTACAATCGAGCCTATCATCGCAGTATCCAGCGGCCCCCCTCGATGTGACGGAACGCAACGAACATCAAGTGCGCCGTACGCTGTACTCGATAGAACCAAGTCCACTCACTTCACCCCGTTACAAACGCGGAGATGACTACTACACGGTGGAAATTTTTTTGAAAACGGAACGTCGACGTGGCATCCCCTATCATTTCGTCAAATGGCAATGTTGGCCCAGTTCGTTTAATTCCTGGGTCTCAGCCCGTGACATGAAACGGCTATAACTTCTACCTCACATCGCCTACAGCCGTCAGGCTAGGGTTGTACCATGGATAGTGCACATCTGCCCTTACTGCTGCGGACTCGAAAAGGACAAGTCGGTACCGTCGTGTGTATACTAGTGCTTCTGGGTACCTTGTTTGGAGGAGTCTTCTACGACTTGGCGTACCTCATATCCTGTTTCAACCTACCATCCACTCGTCCAATAGCTGCCCCCCAACGTCAAGTGCAATCACCCAACACCACCACCACCACCACCACCATCTCTCCTACTACTCTGCGGAACATTACCAGGGTACTACCAGGTTCTACAGCACGTACCACTACGCGGTCTAGTCCCACTCTCATTCCCACTACTACTACTACTACTACTCTGCGGAACTTCACCAGAGTACCACCCAATCACAGCTACCAGGGCAAAACCACGGCAACATAGGACTCCCACGACCACGACTCTAACACCTAGAGTGGGTATAGTACCACGTTTACCACGGCAACGGTACCCGCACGACTACGACCCCCGATGGGATCCACGACAATGGTGGTGGGCCTCGGAACGCTTGGCGCAAATCACCAAATAACCTATGGATCCTCGGTGGCAGCATCCCTTCACGTGTCTCGTCGCTGGACCGACCGGATCGGGAAAAACACACTTCGTTCAACGGCTCATCCAATACGGGTCAGTCCTCATTTCACCGCCCGTGGCTCGCATCCTCTGGTGTTATGGAGCTTGGCAGCCTGCGTACGAGGAACTGGCGCGCATACCTGGACTCACCTTGGTGGAAGGATTACCCCCAGAGGATATGCCAGAAGACACGTTGGTGGTGATAGACGATCTGATGACCGGAACGGACAGTCGGGTGACGCGTCTCTTTACGAAAGGAAGCCATCATCGTCGGTTGAGCATCATCTACATCGTCCAGCATCTCTTCAGTAAGAACAAAGAGCACAGGAACATCAGTTTGAATGCTCAGTATGTGGTGTTGTTCAAAATCCCCAGAGACGCATCACAAATTATGCACCTGGCGAGACAGATGTACCCTAAAAACACGGCCTTTGTGCGGGAAGCCTTTGAAGATGCCATCCAAGGGGCCCACGGTTATCTGATCATCGACTTGAAACAAGGGACACCCTCGGCACTTCGATTGCGCACCCACATTTTTCCCGGAGAGTTCCAGACGGTGTACACGCCCAAATAAATAAAAGAAGAAGACACAACACTCTAGCATTCACTTCTTCATCATGTCTGCGCGGATACGGAAGCACGCGCCAGCGCTCCGCGTATTACGCAGCGCGCCAACGGAGGTGGGCCGGGCCCTGGTGCGCGGCGCGGACGCGGGATTGGTACGGTGTTTGTGTGAAGCCGCTCATAATGTGTTAAAAGGGAATGTTCCTCTCAGTCCCCTGCAGAAAGGGAAATTGCAACGGCACAAGACGGGTCTCCGAACGCTGGTGAAGAAGACGGAAAGTTTAAAGAAAAAGAAACAGGTGTTACAGCGAGGTGGATTGCTCGGGGCACTACTCGCTCCCTTAGCCGCCTCCGTACTGGGACCGTTAGTAGGGTCCATCTTGGGTGGAGCACGCTAACGTCATGGAACATACGAAAAAAATGATGCTGGTCGAACCTGGACTGTTACAGAGTTTGCAATCCCCCTATCCCGTGCCTGCCACGGTGCAACAACTCCAGTCTCTCGACGAAGAGATGAATAGTATACTCCAACGTCGACTACCCGATCACGAGAAAATTCAACTCTACCATCAGACGCTGAACCGGTACAAGACGTTTATGGATCAATATAGAGGACGTAGCAGTACACCACCATAACCATCACCAGCGCCAGCACCAACACCGCCATCATCACCTCAGCTGGAAGATGAAATCTTGGCCAGTGTCCCTAAGGCATTCAAGACCAAGGCTCGTTTATTGTTGGACCGGGTGAAACAGAATCCTGATATGGGTTGGAGAGACCAGGGGGAACTGCTTATTCGAAACCGAGTGATGCCGGGGTCTCATATCACCGATTTGATCAACGATACGGTGCGCTCTCGCAAACACTCTAATCCACCGGGCTGGGAAGCCTTTGCTCAGGGGTTGAAAGACACACACGTCCCTCAAGAATTGGTGGGGAATCCTCAACGTTGGCAGTGGATGCAACGGGTCGAGTGGCCCACCACCACCACCACCACTACCACCACCACCAACACTACCATCTTGGGAACCGGAGTCATCCCCCAAAACACCACAACGACGAGCACCTACTTCGTCACCCCTTTTACCACGCCATCCCCTGAAACTACATACATCAAGATCTATGACACGTAGCAAGTCACCGCGACGAACACAACGCCGCGTTCATCCGCCCAAGCCCTGGGAGCCCTATTAAAGCCAGGTGCAGAAGCAAGAAAGCTCAGTCGTCATGTTTTACCTCACGTTGCCCAGTAACAGTTCGCTCGATGTGTTTCCTGACAACACCTTGGCCAAGTACGTGACCCAGTTGCCGCAACCGTTGTATTTACCTGGACGCTGGGAATGTGGACTCGTGGATATCCAATACCCTTACTCGTGGTACAACGTGCGAGCCAAGGAAGTGTGGTACGAGGTAACCTACGAAGGCAAAGTCACTCATCTGTCCCTACCCGAAGGCCAATACGATACCCCCAAGGAGTTCCTGGAAGGACTGAAAAAAACTGATGCAACGAATGTTTCAAAACCCGTCAAAACCTTTCCCTTCATGAATCATGTGGACTGCGATTACAACGTACACAACGACAAGGCCTGTCTCACTCTCAGCCCCAACGTGGGTGTGGAAATCAGTCCTACCCTAGAGCAAATGATGGGTTTCGATCTACGGATGTTCGCTGGTCCCACCGCCCACAAAGGCCACATCACGATGGATATGAGGGTGGGTATGTACGGACTGTACGTCTACTCGGACGTGGTGGACAACCACATTGTTTCAACCACGTACTCTACCTGCCCGTACGACACTCCGATATCAACACGATCACGGTGGATATAAGAGATGACACGGGACACCCGGTGGCATTCGAACGAGGGAAGGTGGTGCTGACACTTCATTTCCGACAAGCACGTTCTCCCCACTTCGTATAATGTACGTGCCTTACCAGTGCCATACGGCCAGCTATGCCGACTATTACAAGAAACAAACGGGAGGTGGCCTTCCAGTCTTCAGAGGTGCACGCATGCAACGAGGTCACGGGTTGGGAAACATACTCGGAAGCATCGTGCAAACGTTTTTACCCTTGGTATCACGTGGAGTAAAAGCAGTGGGCAAACAAGCGGTACGCAGTGGACTGCAAGTGGCCGGTAATGTCTTGAGTGGTGCGGCACCCCGACAAGCCTTGAAGCGGCGGGCCAAAGAAGCAGGCAGCGTCTTGGTGGCCAAAGCTCTTAAAAGACAACCCCCGTCACAGGGTAGAGTCATTCGACGACCAACACACCGACGAGGCACACGCTAGAAGAAGAAGAAGAAGAGTAGGAGAGACATCTTCGCATAATGGCATTCATCCATTCCGAGTCGTGTCCGTCTACCAACAGTGAATTGGATTTGTGGACTATTCCTCCCACACAGGCCAGTGTCGCCGAAGGTCGTTGGGTAGAACATCGCTCCCTGGCTAGCCTGACGGGAACGGGACCGCTGGATTTTACCGTTGAAAACAAAGATACGGCCTACCTGGATTTAGCCCACACGCACCTTTACGTGAAAGCCAAAGTGGTGAAAGGAGACGGGACGGACATCGAGGACGAAGCGGTGGTAGCCCCAGTGAATCTCTGGCTGCACTCGATGTTCCAACAGGTGGATATCAGCCTGAACGATAAACTCATCAGTACGTCCACCAATACGTACCCGCACCGAGCCTACATCGAAACGTTATTGTCTTACGGAGAAGATGCCAAAAAACAC
Source organism: Hanleya hanleyi (assembly GCA_036873755.1). NCBI lineage: Eukaryota > Metazoa > Mollusca > Polyplacophora > Lepidopleurida > Hanleyidae > Hanleya > Hanleya hanleyi. The sequence continues at coordinate 38,463 of JAVTVY010018277.1, forward strand.
ACTTGCAAGCCTCACTGTTCTACAGGGATTCGCCCGGTGAAATGGATATGACCACCGTTGCAAATAGTGGGTTCATCCAACGCAGAAGGTTTACAGGCGGTAGCAAGTCCATCCATACAATGGGTCGACTGCACGCCGACCAGTTCCTGCAAGATCGGTACCTGATGAACGGTATATCCATCAAGATCAAGCTGATTCGTTCCCCAACCGCCTTCGCCTTGATGGCCGGCGGAGATAACCCCAATTACAAGATCGTCATAGAAGAAGCAGCCCTGTTTGTGCGTACCGTGGATTTGCAACAGGGTGTGTTGGTGAGTCACATGGAAGCCTTATCGAAAACACCAGCCCTGTACCCCATCCGACGCGTACAGATCAAGGTGTTCTCTGTGCCAGCGGGTACGATGATGGCCAATCGTGAAAATTTATTTCTAGGGGATCTCCCTAAACGTCTTACCCTGGCGTGTGTCACCAAACCCAGTTTCAATGGACAGTGGGGTGAGAATCCGTTCCACTTTCAACATTTCAACATCAACTTTGTGGCACTGCACGTGGCCGGTCATCAAATCCCAGCCCGTCCGTTACAACCGGATTTTGGTAACCAGCACTATGTGCGGAGCTACCTGAACCTGTTTACAGCCACAGGACAAAACAATCAGGACGAAGGAAATACCATCACTTGACGAGACTTTGGCCGTGGGTACACTTTGTTTGCCTTCGACCTCACCTCCACCTTGGAACACGATCATCAACTGGCCTTGCTCAAGAAAGGAAACTTACGGTTGGAACTGCGTTTCTCCGTCCCTCTACCCCATACCATTAACGTGATTTGCTACGCCGAGTCCACACCGTGGATCAGCAAAGAAACGTCCTGTGTGACCACGCCAGCTAGAGTCATGGATACAGAGCAGCTGATGGCCATATTCCAGCGGGATCCCCAGGTACCCTTTCGAGGTGTGTTTCCACGCAATGTGTTTCCCACCACCCCAACCACCCCAGCGGCCTACATCCTGAATACAGATCCTCGTACTGGACCCGGTGAACATTGGGTGGCTGTGTACGTGGACGCCCTGGGCCAAGGCGAATACTTTGATTCCTACGGACTTGCACCCCTGCATCCCGATTTGGTGAAGTTCATGGAAGAATCTATTACAGTGTGGCGTTGGAATACTAATAGATTACAAGGACTCTTGAGTAGTGTATGCGGACAGTACTGTGTGTTTTATCTCACTCACCGGAGTAGAGGACATTCTATGCAAACGATCATACAGATGTTTGATGATTATTCTCAAGCCGAAGACCGTGATGTACTCGTATACGACTGGACTGCCTCTCGTTTTAATGTGCATACCCCATTTCTCTGGTTGTCTTAATTGATTCAATGCACCGCGCGGTGTTCTTATTATTGTTATGACATTGTTGTTCTGACGTTTATTGAGGATCAATAAAAAATTCATAAAAACACAAGTGACGTTTTGACTTTTTTATTCAGGTGAACAAGAATGTATAGAATATGTACAAAGAATACAGTAGGTGTGTAAAAACTGTCAGGAGTAGGATTCGAACCCACGTCCTGCATTGCGCAGACCAGAACTTAGGACTGGTGCCCGGTGGCCATCCTGACTTTTACAGTTATCGTGTACGCTATTTTTTACAGTTATAGTTTTAACTCGTTGTATCATAAGAAGTATATCAAATGTCATAGTTTCACAAGTCCAGGTAAGTGGTACTGATGCCATCGGGAAGGACTTTGCGTTTCGGGTAAAAGAGTGAAGGCATCTCGTTTCTGGATGTACGTCCGCATCTGGTGGTCCACGACCCGAAATCCTCTGTTAGTCCCACTCGTACTGGCCTGGCTTTGCAGCACGTTCAGGTACAAGGCTTTGTCGATGGCCGGATCGCGCCGGTTCACCCCTTTGCAACTAAACTTATTGTTTTCCGCTCCACCGTCACAGTAATACGTCTTCGAGGAGAGAGCAATCATGACATCGCCACTCCACTCCAACTTGAAGAGGCCAGGCGTCCGCTTGTCGTACTGGTAATGGTCACGTCGAGGTAGCCACTGGTCCCGTTCCGCCTCATACTGTGCACGTAATTCGGGTTTGACCAGGGACTCTCAATCCGCATTAGACACGGCCATGTAAGCGGAGTCTGTATCCATCTTCATGAGTTGCCAGTCTGATGGATTAAAATACACACCCATGAAATCATATAAAACTGGAGCATCCTCAGCTTGGCCACCTGGTATACCATACATCCAATTTGGAGGGGCAGGTTGTAATAGATAGTCTCTTTGGCTAAAGCGATTTCATATGTATCGTCATCGATGACCTCCACGGACCGAAACAGGGGAGAATTCACCTTTTTGCGGGCTTATTTGGTGGTTCAGATATTCACGTTCATGTGCTTGTCTTGGTTAGTCACCGTTTTACCATAATAGCCATTGCCCGTCAATTTCCACGATTCCCCGATGATGGCCTTACTCGGATCTTGGTCGCCTTGACGACGGGCAGACGTCACGATGTCGGCATTCCCCGCAAAACAGGCGTTGGGTACGTACTGTAAGACTTGGTACACGCGCGTGACTTCCAGGCCGTGGCTCATGTACCACTGTAGTAGCGGAGTGCCCAGCAAGATTTTCTCTGCCCACATACTGCCAATCAACATCCGTCGAGGTCGAGGCAGACACTCGTGTTGCTCAGCATAGGCACCCATGGTGTCTCCAATGTCATCCCGACCCACCAGTGTGTTTTTAAAGATGGGTGGGCACTGGGCGAAGAGTGGCTTGAGAGTGTCGGGAACATGCAGGTCGCATTCCACAAAGCCGTAGAGGTCTCCGGAACGAATGGCGTCGAACATCTGTGGCAGAGTGAGGAGTCGCCGACGACTGAGAGGGTACTCGCGCGCTTGAGGGAAACGGCGTAAATGTGGAAGGGCCTGGCACATGGTGTGAAATTCACACTCCCACATTTCGATGAGGTGGTATCCCATCTCTTTTGATGTAATCCCGGTTCTCCTGGACTTCTTCCCGTAATTTTCCCGCCGATTTCCCACGTCGTTGGTCCAGCGCTGAAATGGCATTCGTGGCCGTGCCAATAGCAGCCGTAAAATTGAAATACGGTCGGTGTTCTACCCACAAGAGCAAACCCATCGACGGGGAGTCGGCGATCTCCTATCCGCTTCTCTGTGGCGTTGGTCTGATGGCGTATAGAAATTCCCCGTCGATAGGCATCCCAGTCCAACCACTGGTCGGCGAGATGTTGGTAGGGTGTGCGTTGCGGTCTGAAATGCTTGCCTTCCGCCAACCAGCGCGTATAATGACCGCTGGGCATGGGCTGGGCAAGGGACCACAGATACAGGGCATTGGCATCGAATCCGATGATTTTGGCACAGGGTTTCTCACCTGGAAGAGTGGTGACGTCCTTCTCGTGGTAGCGATGAAAAATAAGACTGGGCCCGCCGACGATGTTCCGCTTTAAACAATCGTACATGTCCTCGTCTTTTTGCTGTATCAGCGAGAAGTAAGTGGGACAATCTTGAAAGAGATGGCGTAGAGCCAGACCCGGTAAACTCAAGCACTCCTTGAATATGTCGACGTGCATTTGGTCCCAAAAGAGTTGAACCATTTTCTCGGCCGCTTCGAGGAAAGGACCGACATCTAAGTTATTATACCATATCAGGAAATCTCGCAAGGTCTGCATATGTTGGTCGTTCCATACCTGCTGTAGTTCCCGGTACGTTTCTTCCGAACATTCCACTTGCTTCAGATCGTCAAAGAACGCGTCCCGGGGTGGTAACTGTGTTTCCTCCAAGCGGTCGAGCGTCGATTTGTGCACAGTCATACGCCTTCACCCACTGATCATAGCTATAATTGGGAGCTAAGTAGTTCCGTACATCCAGGAAATGGTGTGACGTGGCAGTGAGGGCCATATGATTATTGATCTTTTTGATGGTATTAGCCTGGGCCGAGTGAGGGTAGAGAAATTCCTTCACCATGTTCAGATCGTATCGCCCCGAGTTGAAGCCGAGCACAGGTAACTGGCCTAGGTATTGTAGGAAGCGGGCTTTCAATTTCTCCGCATACGGCTTAGGTAAAGGTACATCCTGCGGCTGAATGTTATCCGGCTCCGGCTCCGACTCCGTCTCCGACTCTTCATCGTCGCTGAACGATACATCGGGTGTAGGAATCCGGTCGTCCAGTAGGTCCAGTACGTCCTGGAACTTGGACACCAACAATTCCGTACTGGCCGCACTGACTTTCTCTAAATAACACATCATGCGGGTAATCAACTCATGGGAGTCCCCCAACGACACGAAACAGACGGGCGCAGCGTCATAGCCGGGTACGTTGGTGGAAATGCTCACACTCAGGGGAATATGGCGTTGCGTCCACTGCGTTTTCGCTGAGAACATGTCCATGGGTTCCAACAGGGCCTCGAGATCGTAACACGCCCGGTAGGGAAAATAACGGTCCTCTTCCGGTATGACAAGACCCTCATCAGCCAGTTCCTCGAAAATGGTAGGCGTATTATGGTACATACCGCCAGGAAAATTGCGCTTCACAGTATTGTCACAAATCTTCTCGTGCCGATGTAAGTTCTGAGACTGTTTGAACACCCGATGACATTGGGCACAACTGTAGGACTGGGCGTACAGGCTCATATTGTAGATCAGGGAAAAATGACTCACCCCACCGTGGTCAAACACATTGACTTTCATCGTAGAAGCATACCGTTCTGTTGAGCGATGAACCAATTCAGCCACAAATATGTCATCCTCGCGTCGTAATCGGTATACAAAGATATTTACCTGGAACAACGATTCCACAACATCCAAATACTTGAAGGGGACTCCCCGGAACCGTCGCGGGTCTATGTCTTGCGCCTCTAGATACTCTTCCCAATACCCATCTGCCACTGTATCACAACGCTGGGGATTACACTCGTCCAAATGAACGGCCAAACACCGAAACAGACATTTCCGATCTTTGTAGCGCCCATTTTTACCCGTTGTTAACGCATACAGTCCTTTTCGACAGAGCAGCCAAGACGGAAGAATGACAGGAGCATCGATGGGATGATCTCTCAATTTGGTGACGAAAAATGTGACGTTGGTCACCATTTCCACAGTCCATTTGGTGTTAGGACGTTGCAAACGCGCCCACTCCAACGGATCCAACGTAGTGAGTTGCTCGATGAGTGACTCCAGGGAAATAGCATCCGTGACCGTGAAGGGCTGGTGAAACACATAGGTATTATTACTGGGATAATAATACCGTAACTGGTCCGTCTCTTTGTGCCGTAAAATGTACCCAAATGTCATATTCAGTTTGAACGCTGTGACTTGGTCCGTAAATATACTCTCGGCGTAGGTAGGAAGATGCGTGAGTTCCTGCAACCGGAAATTATACAAGTCCAATAGACGACGGTGACGATGAAAACAATGGCGTATGGTGCTCCAGTGACGTCGCTAAATCTCACTCACACGCTCGTCTTCGGGCAAGGCATCAGCCGGAGGCGCTCCTGGATCCTCTGGAAAATCTTCTCCATGTCTCATGCTGCGGTGAGGCTCAGGCAAGTAGCTTGTGAGAGTGGTTCAGGCTGGTGAGGCAGGTTCGTCAAGCAGGCCAATGAATGCAGCAATGCCCTAAAAATTTCCACTTTTATACGTTTTTCGGTGACATTCGTGTGTTTTCGGTGACGTACGTGTCTTTTCGGTGACGTCCGTGTGTTTCCGGTGACGTCCGTGTCTCTTTGGTGACGTCCGTGTCTCTTCGGTGCAGGCGCTGACGTGAAGTGCCCTGATGAAAGATCACCGAAAAAAACATCCACAGTCAACTCGCCACATACAGTCGCCCCCCTCAAGACCCTCATACATACCCGAAAAGACACGGACGTTACCGAATAGATACGGACGTACCGAAAAGACACGGACGTCGGCGAAATTGTGGAAAAACCCCACAGACAGGTGAGTACATGTTCTATCATGTTCACAGGTCAACGGACGTCACCGAAAAGACACGGACGTAACCGAAGAGACACGGACCTCACCGAAAAGACACGGACCTCACCGAAAAGACACGGACGTCACCGAAAAGACACGGACGTCAGCGAAATTGTGGGAAAACCCCACAGACAGGTCAGTACATGTCCTATCATGTTCACAGGTCACGCCCCATTCACCCAGACCGGAAGTGACGTCATACTTGCGCACAACACTCCCGCGCACACTCACTCCACAATTCCTGCGCATTCGCAGTGACGCGCCGGGACGTCGAAATCATCTTTGGTTACCACTTCCGTGGATGTCCGTGCATGTCTGTTCGAATGATTACTTCCTAACGCTTCATTGGATTCTTCCGAAATTCGGCATACGCATTCCTTGCGACAAGACGCCAGTCGGTATCGCATTTCAGCAACATCTGCCTGAAGGTGGCGCCACTGGGTCAAAATGGATCTTGCTTCTTTGTGTCCGTGGATGTCAGTTACAAGCCATAACTTCCAAACGCTTTCTTCCGAAATTCAGCATACGCATTCCTTGTGAGAAGACGCGGTTGCGTACTGGATTTCAGTAACATTTGGCTGAAGGTGGCACCACTGAGTTACGCTTCTTCGTGTCCGTTCCAGTTAAAATGGCTCTTGCTCTCTTTGTGTCTGTGGATGTCTGTTCAAATGGGTTGGTATTGCGTTTCAGCAAGATCCACCTGAAGGTGGCGCCACTGGGTCTTGTTCCAATCTTCTGTGCATGTCCGTGGTTTCCATTCAAATTCTTCACAAGGATAAGTTCCAAATGCTTTGTCTAATAATTAGGCATCCCTAAATGCGTTTGTCATTTTTTCTTCTTTCTTCCGCTTCTCGCTGTTAGTTTTGAATTTCATGTCGCTTTAAATGAAGGACACCATTTTCTTAAATTTGCTGTCCAGTCCTTCTATTCCACATCATATGATTTACACTAAAGCTTTTGCAGGAGCCATATTTTATTTCAGAAGTATAATATGAAATAACTGGCGGGGGAGTCCCCGCAGTACCGAACCCCTGGTTTTTTTTTAATTTCGTGTCATCTTAAATGAAGGACAACATTTCCTTCAATTTTGCTATCAAATAATTGTAATCCAAATCATATGATTTACCCTAAAGCTTTTGCAGGAACCATATTTTATTTCAGATGTATAACATGAAATACTGAACCCGGTTTTTTTTTTAATTTTGTGTCATCTTATATGAAGGACAACATTTCTTTCAATTTTGCTATCAAATAATTGTATCTCGCATATGATTTACCCTAAAGCTTCTGCAGGAACCATTTGTACCACACGTGTAACTTACTATATTAATTACAACTGAGTGCCTAAAGTTTGGGTGCACACTGTGCATATGATCAATTTCCTGCATTGAATTGAATTCCACCTTGTGGTTTTTCGGACTGAGAGATGATGGCATGCAGTTGTCAGTGTGGTTGTTTCATGTACAGGGAGCTTTCTATGGCTTTCATGTCAGCCCACCTACCACTGCCCTCAATAAGAGCATTGCCCCCATCCCCAGGGCGCCGAGTCGCACCCTCTATCTTCCAAACTAGCCCTCGCCCGACCCTCATATATTGCGTTTGAGCATATATATCTCCAATATATCTTGGCAGAAGCTGAAATTTGTGTGTTGTCTGCAATATTGGGATAATTGCAACCCCAAAAGGTTTCAATTTATCAGGCACAGACCCATGTTTTTGTATTTGGTAAATATGTCCCTTGTCTATACATCTTGCTTGGAATTGTTTTTCGTGTCAATCCGCTTCTGGGTGGCGCCATCTCGGGCCAAGTTAAAATTGCATCTCCAGAAAATAACTTTTGAAAACCTTAAGGATTCTTTCCAAATTTGGTGTGGTGGTACCTTGCCTAAGATCTGGCTTGAGAATGTTTTTCATGTTCATAGGGGGGCCACCTGAAAGCTAAGTGTTTCCAAACAGTAACTTTTGAAAACCTGAACCAATTCATTCCAAATTTGGTGTGTAGGTACCTCGCCTCAATTTCTCGTTTGGCATTGTTTTTCATGCCGATCCACTTAGGTGGTGCCACCTGGGGGCAAATTTAAAATTATGTTTCCGGACAATAACTTTTTAATACTTGAATGAATTCTTTCCAAGTTTGGTATACATGTACCTTACCTGAACGTTTCACTTGGTTTTGTTTTTCTTGTCGATCTGCTCATAGGTGGCACCACCTGTAGGCCAAGTTAACATTTTCTATTTCCAATGTCAAGGGATCTTGCCTCAAGATCTCGGTTGGGATTATTTTTTATGCCTATCTGCCTACACATTTCCGGACAGTAACTGTTGGACCTTAATGGATTCTTTTAAATTTGGTATGTGGGTACCTACCCTCAAGGCATCTTATGGGGCCATGTTAATGGTGTTTTTCCTAAGTTTTACGTTTTTACTTTCATCACAAATAATGAATGTTTCCTTTACTAAAAATGCTAACGGCATGCCTCCAATCGTATTCGATCGACTGTATCTAGTTTCTTCAATATTTGGCATTTGCATTGCTTGTGACAAGATGTTGATTGGTATTGCGTTTCAGAAAGATCTGCCTGTAGGTGGCGCCACTAGGGTTCTTTCCGTTCTTTTGTGCTGCAAGCAATGGCTGTGAAACGCTTTGAAATGTTGCTCGCAATTTGGTTTCCGGGCAATAACTTGAGAATTGCTCATCAAATTCTTCCCAAATTAGGCACGCATATATATTGTACCTTGCCATGAGATATTGCTTGGGATCCACTTCTGCTCAGAAAGTGACGCCACCTGATGACAAAATCTGAAATTTGTTTTTGGCCAATAACTTGAGAACTGCATGCTCATCGGATTCTTCTCAAATTTAGCATGCATGTACCATGCCAGGAGATGTTGCATGGGATTGCCTTTCACTCACTTGCACTTACAGGTGGCGCCACCTGGTGGCAAAATCCCAAATTTGTCTCCGGGTAATACCATGACCTAAGATGTCGCTTGAGATTGCATTTCGCACACTTGCGCCTATACGTGGTGCCACCAGGTGTTAAAATCAAAATTTGTTTTCAGCCATTAATCTGAGAACTGCTCATCGGAATCTCCTCAAATTTAGCATGCATGTATCATGCCAGGAGATGTTGCATGGGATTGCCTTTCGTTCACTTTTACTTACAGGTGATGCCACCTGGTGGCGATATACCAGATTTGTTTCCGGGTAATAACTTGAGAACTGCTCGTCAGATTCTTCTTAAATCTGGTATGAATATATCATGACATATGATGCCGCTTGGGATTGCGTTTCACCCATTTGTGCTTACAGGTAGCACCACCTCGTGTCAAATCTAAATTTGATTTCGCTCATCAGATTTTTCTCCAATTTGGTATGCAGATACCATGCCATGATATGTCCCTTGAGATTGTATTTCACCTGCTTCTGCATACTGGTGGTGACACCTGGTGGAAAAATCTAAAATTTGTTTCTGGCAATAATTTGACAACTGCTCATCGGATTCTTCTCAAATTTGGTATTCACATGCCATAAGATGTCACTTGGAATTGTGTTTCGCACACTTGTGCATACAGATCTAAATTTGGTTTCCGGGCAATAACCCCTTTTCAGATTCTTCCCAAAGTTCGTATGCTGATACATCATGTCATGAGATGATCCTTGGGATTGCATTTCGCCCACTTGCACCTACAGGTGGCGACACCTGGTGGCAAATTTAAAATTTGGTTTCCAGACAATAGGTTGAGGATGCATTCAGGTTCACGTCAAATTTGGTTTGCAGATAATATGCCTTGAGATGTCACTTGGGGCCGCTTCTCAGTTACATAATTTCCATGCTTCACTGCATGGAAACTATATTACAGAAGCAAAAAAACGTTCAGTCAACTGTTCTGAGTTGATTTTAAAACTTGGGAAGGCAGAAAGACCCTTCCGCATCCAACGCCTATGAAGTAGCAGTTGCCTCCCTCATGTATATCCCTCGAGACCAACAATGCTAAAAAATATTGCTGCCATTTCGGCGGGGGACTTTCGGCTTGTTGACGTAAGAAATCATGTATGGTTCTTGTCATTCCGTGGACAAAGCGAACAGGGTAAGTAAATATACATACAATGTTCAGCGTTGTTAATACGGACACATAACCATGACAACCTGAGCAAAACAATTACATATTGTCACCAGTATATCAAACAAATGCATTTACCGTGAGAGCGACTATCCAGATGGAAAGTGCGTTGTTTAATAAGAACACCCTTTGACTTGCAAGTTTACAACTGCACTAATTTGAAAACACTTGGTTTCCGATAAGATATCTCTTTTGCAAATCGTCGCATAAAGGCAAACCAAAACAAAGCGGAACTCATCCTCAACAGTATTTAGGTTACATAACTCACATTTTCTTTCGGTACATTCCACAAGGGAAGTAACTCTACCATGCCTACCAGTTTCAATTCTCAACAGATGTCTGGACATTCCAAGTCTCGACATAGCTAATCTATGTTTGACATTGATAATTTTATCTAAATACATTTCATTCTCCACACTATCTGTTAAATACTTGTGCGAACACAATTTTGGAGATTCTAATTCTGAGGACCATTTCTGCATAAATCCGTTGTTAGCGATCGGGACAAAAACCTTAGACAAAGCATTACCAGGGAATAGTCTAACCATACGTCCACAAAGCCGTAATGATACAGGGTATCTCTTAACACACTCATCCAGTTAGTATTAGACATACGATACAAAATTAACAACTTTTCACAAACGTTTGTGTTTTACAGTTATCCGATGTTATTACCAATACAGACAAGTCGCTCTATCAGGAAAGGTCCTCTTTCATCCCCTTCAAATACATCAGCTGCATTTTGTTGATATATTTACGCTTCACAACTTCTTACAAGATTATGTAGGTAATCTTTCGATGGAAAGTCCCGTATGAAAGCCACATAGCTTACTACCATACATAAGTACAGAGCCAACAAATATGTCAAAAAGCCCTATCGCTAATTTGACATCGTTTGGGTATTTTCTAATATTACTTAATAACAATCTTGCTGCTTCTAACCCTTTATCCACGAGAAACTGTTGTGTTTTATAAAAGTAACAGTTATGAGGACTACCAAACTTAAACAATTAAAAGAACTTTATAACACCGAGAACTTTATAATACCATTTATCATTTCCCATACATTTCCTGCTCGTCTAAATACCGTAGTCTTCGTCTTAAGAACATTGACAGTCAGTCCCCACTTCACATTACATTGATTACAAGCGTCTGGTCCGTCATTCATAATTCAGCCGTCGTCCATTAAAGAATATCTGCGTCCATAATCCAAAGACCTATTCCATTCCAAGACATCAAAATTATCTTGGAGACCTATTACTGTATCGGAAAATAACACAACGTCATCCGCAAATAGCATTAGATGGATATTTCATTTAAAAACAACCCAGAATCCTAGTTAAGTAATATAATAAATACTGCTCCAGGTCTTCAACAAAGAGCGAAAACAAAATAGACGACAAGACCGCGAAAAAAAACCCCACAACAGTTTGCTGTCCTATATGGGAAACACACGCCTTCATGGATATATAGATTGCTCTTAAAATCTTCAGCATCTTACCAGTAACCCTACGTTTTATTAATTTATACCATAAGGCTTTTCTGTTCACAAAATCAAAGGCTTTTGGAAAATCTACAAAAGCACAATATACTTTTTTCCCTCTGCTAAATAACTGGACAAAATACCATGAAGGCAGAATATAGCACCCACTGTGCTAGAACCTCCTCTATAGCCAAACTCTATTTCTGTAATTCTTTGACCATTTATTACTAATTCTGCTATATAATACACTAGTCATGAGCTAGAGAAACAACCAGTCAAGATTATGTCTCTATGATTTTCCGGTTCGTCAAAAGCTCCTTTTTATGTAATAATTTCGCAAATATAGGAGCTAGAATTTCATTTGATGCTTTGAAGTATTCATTTAATATAAAATCATTACCATGGAATTTGTTAATTTTTAGAGTAAAAATTACGATCCTGACCTCTTTCGCAGTAATAATTTCATTCAACTCTTCAAATATTATAATCGTTATAATTTGTCTTGTCAAATGTATCTGTGGTACAACTGTGAGCAAGGTAATTAGATTTCCCGTTATAGTATTTCCAGAAGGTTCGGGGATCACTTTTCTTAAGCTGTGCCAACTCTCGAGCTTTAGTTTTTCTGCTTTTCTTATGTTTTTTATATATACTGTCTTAAACTGACAAAAACATGGCTCCATCAGTTTCATAATGCGTTGAGTTCTGTTCAGAGCTTCTACATAATTTCCCTTCGTCGAATAACATTCGTATTTAAAACATTCATTTCCACGATTTCTAGTAGTACAAAATTTTTATTCAAGTGATATGCAAGAGGTGGGAAAAATTGACGACGTCAGGTGACTATTAAGCAACCATATGACTCTACAGGAAAGTATTCGTCGACACCAAACATTCAGACCCGAGAATACGGTGGATTCCCTGACGTAGCCGTAGTATCTCAGCCGCGATTTTACTGCAGATGTTCATGTGGAGACTATGAAGTCTTCACACGGACCCTAGCAATGGCTTAAGCGGAATTAGATAGGCTAGTTCGAGAGCTGTGATGACAGATCAGCTCAAACAACTGATCTAATGTTAATGGATGAGCATCTTGGACGTCTGATGGAGTGAACGCCTTAACATGGGGTAACATCGTAAATGCAAGTAACCTAGAAAAACTGACATGTAATGACCGACGTCGTACGGCTTAAATTTCCCAACGAAACAATAAACCTACATATATTTGTCGAGTGACATGTGCAGAGGGCGGGCCTCGGGGACTAACAGTCCACTAGCAGAAAACCATATACATGTACAGGTAATAAATTGGAGTGATTCTGCTGGTGGACGTTTCGTCCCCGAGGCCCGCCCCTTGTACAGACCTTTTGGTCTCTGATATGTGTTGGCATTTGTGGGAAGTTGATGCTGGGTCGACATCGGGCCTTACAGGCTAGTCTTTTGTGTTAATTGCCGTCATTTACATCTGACGACGATACAGCTCTCCAATCTCCAATGTACGAGTTGTCACTGCGAAACAGCTCACCAATTACCAGTATACGAGTTGTCAGAGCATTTCCATCATAGCTCTCTAGATTTGTATCTAATACCACTTATGCCGGTGCTAGGGGCCGTGTGGTGATATCGCTCAAGTTGTCACATGAACAGGTACAATAAAAGCGATACCTGAGATACAACACATATCTCGAATCGTTAGATTCTTGGTGTGTGCTTTAGAATAGGTTTACCAGAAGACTATTCTGTGAAGTCATATGACGCAGTCAGTATGTCGGCACCTCTTCTCACTTGCCTTATATGTGTTGTAATGCAAGAGGTCGGGAAAATTGACGACAGTAGTAACGACAGTAGTAACCAAAGTGCATTTCGAGTTAATGGCGCCTCACTGCGCATGCACGAGAAAGCGGTGTGCGCGCGAGTGTTGTGCGCAGGTATGAGATTTTGTGGCGGTTTTGTGGCGGTGTTCTGCGCAAGTGTGACGTCATGTATGACGTCAGTTCCGGTCCGCGTGAATCGGGCGTGTGTATTGCTCCGCGGTGATGCGGTCTGGTGGTGATGCGGTCTGCCTCCACGGACAGAAAGTAGTCCCAAATTCTCCGGCATTCTCCGGCAATCTTGAGGGGCGAGAGGGGTCCCTAGTGTACCGATTGGATCGTATGAGGTATCAATGTGAAGCATACGTGAAGGGGCATCTGATGGGGTGGGGTTGAAATATCGTCATTCTGCGCATGCGCCGTAGACCAAGGGTATGGAAATAGACATTTTGGGGTCTAGGTGGGTCACTAGTGGTCCGATGGAGTCAAGTGAGGTATCAATGTGAAGCATATGTGAGGGGGCATCCGATGGGCTGGGTGTGGGGTTGTAATATGGTCATTCTGCGCATGCACGTTAGACCAAGGGTATGGAATAGACGTTTTGGGATCTAGGGGAGCCCCAAATGGTCCGATGGAGTCGTATGAGGTATCAATGTGAAGCATCCGATGAGGTGCGTGTGGGGTTGGAATATCGTCATTCTGTGCATGCGCAGACAGGGAATTGTGGGGAAAGGGTGTGGAAATAGACGTGTTGCGGTCTAGGTGGGCCATTAATGGTACGATGGAGTCGTATGAGGTATCAATGTGAAGCAGTCGTGAGGCAGCATCCGCCTGGACTAGTGTGTCGTTCGTTTTCAACATTCTGCGCATGCGCAAACAGGGAATTGTGGGAAAAGGGTATGGAAATAGACGTTTTGGGGTCTAGATGAGCCCCTAATGATCCTTTGGTGTCGTGTGAGGTATCAGTGTGAAGCTCTCGTAAGGGAGCATCCGTCTGCACTAGTGTGTCATTTCCATTCTGCGCATGCCCAGACAGGGAATTGTGGGAAAAGGGTATGGAAATAGACGTTTTGGGGTCTAGGTAGGCCCCTAATGGTCTGATGGGGTCGAGTGAGGTATCAATGTGAAGCATTCGTGAAGCAGCATCCGTCGGTGTGGATGTGACGTAAAACTGACGTCATTCTGCGCATGCGCTGTACACCAAGACTATGGAAATAGACATTTTGGCGGCGACATGGGTCACTATGGGCCCGATGGAGTGGTATGAGGTCTTATTTTGAAGCTCTCGAGGAGGAGCATCCGACTGTGCTCATGGTTCGTCCGTGTTCAAGAGTCTGCGCATGCGTAGTCTGGCCGTAGTATAGAAAGCAGGCATTTTGGGGGTGCGTGGCAGTGTGTTTCACCAACCACTATGGGTCCGTGGTTGTGGTTGGGTGGTGTGGGTTCTGCGCACAGACGTCACTTCCGGGTTTCACTAAAACTACCTCCGAACCCAGAAGAGTTCCAATTTTCCCCTTACACGTAGGGTCCGGATTTTCAACATCCAAGATGTCCCCGGCCCGTCCGCAGCGCGCGCGGGTTAAAGGGAAGTTTCGAAAGTGTGCAAGGGCACTATATCACATCGGGGTATATATTTCATCCAAGTATAGCGGAAAGCGGTTGTCGTGAATAACAACAAGTTCAGCAATGTTTATACAGTTTATTATCCCCAATGTTACATCATACCCAGACTGGGGAAGCCGCCCTGAGTATGTTTAGTATGTTCACAGCAAAACAAATTGAAATATCAAACACCATGTTTTATTATTTAACGCACCGTCACATTTAATGTTTACTGAGCTCAAGTCAACGATCAGCATGTAGACATAGAGAGTATATACGGCATGTTATGCTATTCATCAGTGCAAGGGTGACGCATTCAGCCGATGGGGTTGGTCGATCAGCTTGGTAACGAAGAACGTGACATTGGTGACCCTCTCTACGACCCATTGTGTGTTGGGGCGTTCACGATGTGCCCATCTCAAGGGATCCACGGTGTCCAGTTTCTCCAGCATCGTCTCTAGCGACGCCCGGTTAATGATGGTGAACGGCTGGTCAAACACATGGCTGTTATTACTGACATAATAATACCGTAACTGGTCCGTCTCTTTGTGACGTAAGATGTACCCGAAAGCGACATTCAATTTGAAGACCGTAGCTTGGTCATTGAAGATGGCTTCCACGTAGCTGCGTAGAAGGGTGAGGTCGGTGAGTGGGGAATTGTAGATATCTGGAATAGGTCGATCACGGTGGAAAACGTGCCGTATCATGGGCCATTGGCGCCGATAGATGTCGCTCACTGGATGGGCGTCCTGTAACAGATCGCTAGGAACATCCACTGCATCTTCCAGAAAATGTTCGATGTCGTCAGGCGTATGACTAGCAACAATAATGCTAGGGACTGGCTGCATATCTAGGCTCTTCTGAACTGTGGGTACAGGCGGGCTCTCTGTGATCGCATCACCAGTGGCATTCGTCTCCCCGGGCTCATCTTCACTGGGTCTGACCCTCCTGGGTGCCACTTTAGTGGGAAGTTGTCGCCCAAACCGTAGAGACGGGGCATGAATCAAACGCTGATGCCGTCTTAACTGACTGGGTCGTTTGAAGAGTTGACCACATTCATTACATTGTTCCGTCGCGCCCTCGTGGAATGAGCGTACGTGGCGCAGTAAAGGATCCTCCCGATTAAATGACCGTGCGCAGGTTATACAAGTATACCGTGCGCCGTTGTGGATGGAGGACTCGTGCCGTCGCAAATCTTCTGGGCGAGTAAACTGCTTCTGGCAAGTTGTGCAAGTGAACATCTTGGTGCTGTTTCGTGCCATATAGGTCTTCTCCGCCATGATATCTACCCCCATGTGTTTAGTGATTATGTTTTCCACCATGGGCAGATCACATATATCGGCCACATGCTGCATCTCATCAACGAGGCGAATACGGTGCTCTAGAAGCTTAGCTCGGTGAGATGACTCCATGACTGTTGGCTCAGGCTGGTCAGGCAAGTAGCTGCTATGGTGAGATAGGCTGGTGAGGTTCAGGCAAGTAGCTCCTCTCATCAGATAGGCTCAGGCTGGTCAGGCAGGCTCAGGCTGGTCAGGTCAAGCAGGCCAATGAATGCAGCAATGCCCTAAAAATTCCCACTTTTATACACCTACATAGAAGTATCCGGATGCAGGCGCGGACGTCACCGAAAAGACACGGACGTCACCGAAAAGACACGGACGTCAGCGAAATTCTGGGGAAAACCCCCACAGACAGGTCAGTACATGCAATCCTATCATGTTTCCTACTGGTTCCTCCAGCGTGGATGTGCTGTGATGGTGGGGCTAATAAAATGATTGACCTGTAATCGTTGTTGTTGTTGCTCTTTTTTTGCACTAACCCATCAGAATAGTACGTATCACGGACTACACCCGTAGAGCTACGTCTAGGCGCGCATGTGTGACATGGTCTATAAAACACGTCCCTCTGAATCCCACACCCCCATTCCTAAGGTTACAGAGCCATGACGGACACCCATCCTTATGCGACTCGCATTTTACAGCATGCCACCGTGGTTAATTCACTCATGGGTTACCGAGCAGTGGTTCGGTCCACGTTTGCAGATGGCGACGACAACGAGGGGCCACGCCAGATCCTGAAAGAGTTCACAGAAGCGGTCCTCGACAGAGTGCACTCGATGGAGAGGTGTGCCATCACTCACCACTACTGGACTATGACAGCCATCCTTGATGCTCGGGCTATGGACCACGGAACCAGCGACGGCTCGTTGGCCTAGTAATGGTCTGTGCCCTATTGACCCTGACGCTGTGGCATTGACAGTGGGACCTGACCATAAATACGCGGATCAGACACAGTGTGCGTCATTCACCGATAGTCATTGGGTCAACCCTGTCACCGAGGGACCTGAACATAAATACGAAAGACAGTCAAAGTGTGTGTCATTCACCGTTCGTCTTTGGATGAACCATGTCACCAGTTCTACGCGCCATCCTTCCCCTTACACCCCGGGTGGGGTTACACGTCTATGAAGATAAAGTCACCCTCGTGGAAGACCGTGGATATGTTTGCTGGTCGCGCGCTGAGACCGTATCGTGACGGCTGGACCAAATTTAAACGGGTGTTGAGTGGTGAGCTCGACGAAAACCTCATCCACATAGACAATGCCATCTACGTACACCGTGGACCCTTCTTCCCACGCCTGGGCCGTTACCAAGACCCTACGCGAGGCTTCACCCTAGACCCCGATCTGTGGACTGCCTTCGAGAAAGTGATGACTATTGTGGACCAGCTGTTTACACCGGACGAGCGATCATCAGACGAGTTGAAGTGGGCTCGTGCCCTGAGAGAAGCGGCGGCAAAACCCAATGAACAAATGTCTAGCAATGAAGCGGAGGCAGACGACGATGCCATTGATTACCCGGCTAGACTCAGTCATCCCAGTGACATGACCACCAGATCCTTTGATCTCACGCGATTCTCCCTATAAATACGAGAGACAGTCAAATCTAGTACAATTCACGTACTGACCATGACGGAGCATATAATACTGGCGTATCTCAGCTTGACCCCCGATGTTTTCCTGTACGTTTATGCGGATAAGGTCGATATCATGGAGGAGGTGGGAGACATCTGTGATGCAGACCCTACACAACCGTGCCCGGCTCACATTCGTTTGTCTCGGAAGGGCTGGACCAAATTCAAACGGGTGTTGTCTGGTGAACTGGACGGCGACCTCATTCATTTGTGTCACGATGTGTACATCCGAAGCGGCCCTTTCTTTGCTCAATTGGCTCGGCTAGATGGGGGTACAGTGCACTCTTCACCCTGATCTATGGTCTGCATTGGAAGATGCCGTGGTAGATATGGATCAAGTGCTTATCAAGCGGTCATCAGACGAGTTGGACTGGTCATTTACGATGGACACTGTGCTGGCAGAAGCCAACGAAGAAAATCATAAAGAAATTCCGGCCCAAGATATACCCGTTATAAATAAACGATAGAGCCAGGGTCCATCATCATTTGTCACCATGAAGCGCTGGGAGAAGGTGTTGGATAACTTATACTACAGTCCCGACAGTCCGGCGGCCTATAGCGCATTGACGGTACATCGATGTTCTCTCGAAACTTGTGAGAGGTTACAATCGAGCCTATCACCGGAGTATACATAGAGCTCCCATTACCGTTACCCAATGCAATGAAGCCCAAGTCCGGCGTGTCTTGTACCCCAGGCAATCGCAGCGAACGCCGAAGGAGGTGTACAAGGTCGGGGACCCTGTACAGATCAGTAAAATCAAGGGCAAGTTCGAGAAAAGTTACTTGCCCAACTGGAGCGATGAGCACTTCCTGATTAAACGGCGCCTACCCCGACAGCAGCGAGTCTATGAACTGGAAGATCTTCAAGGGGAACCGTTGCTAGGGACGTTTTACGAGACGGAATTACAGCCTGTCGTAAAAACACAGCAAGACTACTACACGGTGGAGCAGATTTTGAAAACGGAACGTCGACGTGGCAAACTGTTTCATTTCGTCAAATGGCAAGGCTGGCCCAGTTCCTTCAATTCCTGGGTCGCTGCCAACCAGGTGGAACGACTATAAAGCCAGACACCACTGTCGTCATCCTTCATTCCACGTTCGACCACAGTGCTATGGACAAACAGCAGCTGCCTCTGAACACAGCGTCTCCCAAAACGCGCGAAGCACAAGTGGGCTTTGTGGTGATAGTGCTAACCCTTCAGAGTGTGTTGTACGGAGGTGTGCTTTACGACGTAGCCTACGTCAGCACGCTACTTAACCAACTTAGAACCCCAGCCACCAGTGAAACCAGTATACAGATAGCACGTCAACTCCGTATCGATCCCAGTCATCACCACCACCACACCCCGTGTACAAGCCACATCGAGCTCCACACCAAGTATACAGTCCCCACCTACACCAAGAACACCCACTACGTCTGAAAACCCACGGGATTTAATCCCTCACAGTGAACAGACAACGACGACCGACGTTGTACCCACCACCATCATCACTCACAGTGAACAGACAACGACGACCGACGTTGTACCCACCATCACCACTCCAGCTCACTCGTACCAAATTTACAAGAGCGGGTTACCACGACAGCGCATACACCTCGAACCATGGACCCTCGGTGGCAGCATCCCTTCACTTGCGTCATCGCAGGACCGACGGGCTCCGGCAAAACGCACTTTGTCAGGAAGCTCCTTCAACACGCCGACAGCATGATCACCCCACCCATTGCCCGAGTCGTGTGGTGTTATGGAGAATGGCAGGCAGTGTATGCAGCAATGCCCCATATCACGTTCGTGGAAGGCCTACCCAACCTGGCCGATTTGGAACCCGACATCTTGGTGGTTCTGGATGATCTCATGGCGGTGACGGATGCGCAGGTCACCCAACTCTTTACCAAAGGCAGCCATCATCGACGGCTCAGCATCATCTACATTGTGCAGAATCTGTTCAGTAAAAGCAAAGAACATCGGAACATCAGCTTAAATGCCCACTACCTGGTGGTCTTCAAAAACCCGAGAGATACCACTCAACTGCTGCACCTGGCGAGACAGATGTATCCCGGCCGCACACCGTTTGTGTTGGAAGCCTTCAAAGATGCGACAACCCCTCAGCACGGGTATATGCTCCTCGATCTCAAGCAAGCCACCCCCGACCACCTTCGACTACGGACCGGCATCTTTCCCGGAGAGACCCACCACGTGTACATGCAAAAATAATGTAAACACACCCACAGTGGCTCCCCCAGCTGGAGGGTGTATTTGATGATGGGGATAATAAAAAGAATTAATACCACAGCATGGTTGACTTTGTTTCTGTTCTCTGAGGTAGATAAAAAGAGCAGAGTTGTGGGTTCTAGCATTAGTTGTACATGATGTCTGCGCGAGTACGGAAGCACGCTCCGACGCTCCGTGTATTGAAGACGACCCCACCCGACTTGGTCCGAACCATTGTACGCGGCGCGGACCCTGACCTTGTACGCTGTCTGTGCGAGATCGGGTACAACCTGTTAAAAGGTAACGTACCACTGACTCCGGCTCAGAAGACCAAGTTGACCAAGCATAAGACAGGTCTCCGAACCCTAGTCTCAAACACAAAAGAAAAAGGTGTCACAGAAAGGCGGCTTTCTCGGGGCCATCTTAGCACCGTTGGCCGCTTCCGTGTTGGGTCCAGTATTGGGTGGACTCTTCGGCCGACAATGAACCACACGAAAAAAATGGTCCTCGTCGAACCACGGTTCTTTCAAAACCTCCAATCGCCCTACCCTGTCCCACCTACGGTGAAGACCATAAACACCCTCCATGGAGAGATGCAACAGATCTTACAGAGACCGGGGTTAAGCGACAGTGAGAAAGTACAACGGTACAAAGAGACGCTTCAACGGTACATGACGTTCATGGACCAATACAAAACCCGCTCTACCCCACCACCACCACCACGTGACACATCGCCGACCTCAGCACCGCTCCAACAGCTGCCATTACCAGGGGTACCACCCACAACCCCAGTGGGTCGAAGGCGAAGTGCTGAAGAGTGTACCTGCATCGTTCTCAAGAAGCAAGCTGGCCTGGTATTACAAAGGATGAAACACAATCCTAACATGACTTGGAATGATAAAGGCGAACTCCTGGTACAGAATCAGGTGGTCCTCGGGACCCACATGACGGATTTAGTGAATGATCTGATGCGTCAACGCAGGTCGCACACGGATCTTCGAGGATGGGAGGTCTTCGCTCAAGGCTTGAAAGACATGCATGTATCATAGGAATTGGTGGGGAATCCTCAACGTTGGCAGTGGATGCAGCGGACCCAGCAATCGCCGAGTGACCCACTACCTTCTTGGGAAGCCGAATGGGAACCGGAGTCACCCCGCAAAACACCACCACAACGGCCACCTTCTTTTCAGACCTTTAAAAAACCACCCTTGATCAACACACCCCACATCTCCAGAGCCGTGATACGTAGCAAGTCACCGCGACGAACACGACGCCGGACACAACCGCCCAAGGCCTGGAACACCTATTAAAACCAACAGCAGCAGCAGGACAGCTCAGTCGCCATGTTATACCCCACCCTACCCAGTAACAGTTCGCTGGATGTGTTTCCTGACAACACCTTGGCCAAGTACGTCAACCAGTTACCGCAACCGTTGCATTTACCTGGCCGATGGGAATGTGGCCTCGTGGATATCCAATACCCTTACTCGTGGTACAACGTGCGAGCCAATGAAGTGTGGTACGAGGCGACCTACGAAGGCAAAAACACCCGACTCACCCTCCGCGAAGGCCAATACGATACCCCCAAGGAGTTCATGCAGGGGCTGACAAGACTGTTGCATTACAACGCACACAACGACAAGGCACAGATCCTCCTTACCGCCAACGTGAGTGTCGTACTGAGTCCTATCCTACAGCAAATGCTGGGTCTCGCTCACGCGACCTACACGGGTCCATCCGAGGACCATGGCCAGATCCCGATGGATATGAAGCCGGGTATGTACGGACTCTACGTCTACTAGGACGTAGTCGACAACCACATCGTGGGCGATATCAACACGCCTCTGTTACGGGTGGTCCCCATTAAAAAGACGTATGGAGATCAAGTCACCCGCAGTTTCACCCACATGCTCAATCTACCCGGACGACAAACCGACATCAACACTATCACGGTGGATATAAGAGATGACACGGGACGACCGGTGGCATTCGAACGAGGAAAAGTGGTGCTGACACTTCATTTTCGACAAGCACGTGCTCGCCACTTTGTATAATGAAGGTCCCTTACGAGTGCGATGCACGCAGCTACATGGACTATTATGCCCAACAGGCCGGGGGTGGCCTTTCCGTCTTTAGTGGTGCACGCATGCAACGAGGACATGGGCTGGGGAACATACTCGGGAGCATCGTCAACACGTTCTTACCCTTGGTGACGCGTGGAGTAAAAGCAATCGGCAAACAAGCGGTACGCAGTGGACTACAAGTCGCCGGTGATGTCTTGGGGGGTACGGCACCCAAAGAAGCACTGAAACGGCGGGCCAAAGAAGCGGGAGGCGTCTTGGTCGCCAAAGCACAACGCACCGTAGGGAATAAAAGACCTGCACCACCGAGATCACGCACCAGTCGACGACCGACCCAGCGACGACGCACATTGAAGACCCAGGATATCTTTTCTTAACCATGTCCTTAATCCACGCAGAGTTGTGGACCGTGCCGCCCACACAGACCAGTGCCGAACAAGGATTATGGGTGGAGCATCTCCCGCTCTCCAGCATCAACGAAACAGGGCCCATCGAGTTCACCATCAGTAATGCGGATACGGCCTATGTGGATTTAGCCCATACATACTTGTATGTGAAAGCCAAGGTCGACAATGGGGATGGCTCCAGAATCATCCAAGCTGCAACGGTGGGCCCGACGAATCTCTGGCTGCACTCGATGTTTCAACAGGTGGATATTTTTCTCAGCCACAAACTCATCAGTGACTCGACCAACACGTACCCCTATCGAGCCTACATCGAGACACTTTTGTCGAATGGACGAGAGGCTAAAAAATCTCAGCTGACAGCCGCTTTATTCTACTAGGACACAGCCGAGCACATGGACACGGTGGACAATGAAGGATATAACAAACGGAAGGCTTTCACTGCGAACGGCACCTCGGTGGATCTCATGGGTCGACTACACGCAGACATTTTCATGCAAGACCGGTACCTCTTGAACAAGATCCCCATCAAAATCCGACTGATACGGACGCCTCCGACCTTCGCCTTGATGGCCACAAACGTAGACGGACATGCAGCTGACTATAAGATTGTCATCCAAGACGCAGTCCTGTATGTCCGAAAAGTGAAACCGAATCCAGCCGTTCAATTGGGACACATGAAAGCATTGGAAACAAAACCAGCCCAGTACCGACGTGTACAAACCAAAGTGTTCTCTGTGCCTGCTGGAAATATGAGCGCCAACAAAGAAAACCTATTCCTGGGGGAACTACCAAAGCCATTGATCCTGGCCTGTGTGCAAAATACCAGTTTCAGCGGAGCCTACCCAGAGAACCCGTTTGACATTTCGGCATCAATTTTGTGGCCCTGCATGTGGATGGACAACAGGTTCCAGCTACGGCCTTAAAACCGAACTTTGGGCGCAGGAATTTCATTCGAGCCTATCAGATCCTGTTTACAGCCACCGGTCAAATCGACCAGGACGAAGGGAATATGATCAGTCGGGAGGACTACGCGAACGGATACACGTTGTTCTGTTTCGATCTGACCCCCAACTTAGAGAACGACCATCAGCTGGCCCTGGCCAAGCAAGGCAATTTACGGTTGGAAATCCACTTTGCACGAGCCCTCGGGACCACCGTCAATGTGATCTGCTACGCCGAGTTTGAGAACATCATTCAAGTGGACAAGGCGCGCAACGTCCTGTGTGACTTTGCCACCTAACATGGATACAGACCAGATAACCACCGTGCTGGAGAATGACCCAGGGACAGGTATGGTCTTTCAAGGGGTGTTCGACCGAGATGTGTTCCCATTAGACCGTATGTATCCTGCTGCATACGCTCTCAACACGGACCCGATGGATCGGCCCGGTGAACATTGGGTGGCCGTGTACTTGACTGAACAGCAGGGCGAATACTTTGACCCGTACGGCCTGCCACCCCTCCATCCCGATTTAACAGACTTCATGGATCAAGGCACAGAGACGTGGTATTGGAACAGTGAAACGTTGCAAAGCCTGACCAGTAGCGTGTGCGGACAATATTGCTTGTTTTACCTGTACCATCGATGCCGGGGCAGAACCTTATCTACCATCGTACAGATGTTTGACGAGTACCCCAAGGCCGAGGACCGCGAAGTACTCGTATATGACTGGACCGCCCATCATTTCAATGTACAAGCCCCGTTCTGGGCTTAAGTTCTTTCAATGTACAAGCCCCCTGTTCTGGGCTTCAGTTTTCACGTGGTTTTTCTCACGTTGTTGTTGTTAGTTATTGTTGAATAAAAAACAAAATGAGATCTCACCAAAAAAAACCCCTGTCTTGTGTGTTTTCTATATGAGCATAATGCATGAAACTGGCTTTGAACACCGTATTAGCCAATCAGTGGCCTAGAATGGGGCGACGCTAGCCCAGGCGGATGCTCCCTCACGACTGCTTCACATTGATACCTCATACGACTCCATCGGACCATTAGTGGCCCACCTAGACCGCAACACGTCTATTTCCACACCCTTTTCCCACAATTCCCTGTCTGCGCAAGCGCAGAATGATGATATTTCAACCCCACACGCACCCCATCAGATGCCCCTTCACGAATGCTTCACATTGATACCTCATACGACTCCATCGGACCATTAGGGGCTCCCCTAGATCCCAAAACGTCTATTCCATACCCTTGGTCTACCGCGCATGCGTAGAATGGCCATATTCCAACCTCACACCCAGCCCATCGGATGCCCCCTCACATATGCTTCACATTGATACCTCACTCGACTCCATCGGACCACTAGTGACCCACCTAGACCCCAAAACGTCTATTTCCATACCCTTGGTCTACCGCGCATGCGCAGAATGACGATAATTCAACCCCACACGCAGCCCATCGGATGCCCCCTCACATATGCTTCACATTGATACCTCACTCGACTCCATCGGACCACTAGTGACCCACCTAGACCCCAAAACGTCTATTCCACACCCTTGGTCTACCGCGCATGCGCAGAATGGCCATATTCCAACCCCACACCCAGCCCATCGGATGCCCCCTCACATATGCCTCACATTGATACCTCACTCGACTCCATCGGACCACTAGTGACCCACCTAGACCCCAAAACGTCTATTTCCATACCCTTGGTCTACCGCGCATGCGCAGAATGACGACCCCCCTCGCCCCTGAAGATTGCCGGAGAATGCCGGAGAATTTGGGACTACTTTCTGTCCGCGGAGGCAGACCGCATCACCACCAGACCGCATCACCGCGGAGAAATACACACTCCCGATTCATCCGGGTCATACATGACGTCACACTTGCGCAGAACACCGCCACAAAACCGCCACAAAATCTCATACCTGCGCACAACCCTCCCGCGCACATCACTTTGTCGCGCATGCGCAGTGAGGCGCCATTAACTCGGAATGCACAAGGGGGTAGTCCATAGTTGCGGATTTTTGGTCCCCCTCAAATTCTTTGAAGTTAATATTCCACCAGGTTTGACCCCATGATAATTTTTATTGGCTTATTGTTTATTAATATTTGTAATATCATTCAGTTGACTGGTTGATTTGCTTCAAATCAGTACATGGTATTTTGCCAGTTAGATTGGCCAATGCTTCTCTATGTAGATGGAAGTGCGAAAGTGTGGCTGTAAATTGGGGTCTTTTTCAGCTTGCGAGCACATGGTATATTTTGCAGTGGGAAAATGAGTTTGAAATCGGCATGGTCGACCCCCTATTTTCTTTGCCAATTTGTGTTGATCCTTCGACTGGGCACAGTGTCGGTGAGTTTCAAAGCAATCGATTGTCAACTTTGGACCAAATTTAGAGGATTTTCCTGAAGTTTGGGGCATGTTCAGTAGGGGTTATGGGGACCCTGATTTCAGTCAGCTATACTCACATCTGTCTCAGATTCATGGCAAGAGCCTACTCTTTCAGAAAATATATAGTTCTATGGGGGTTCTCTCAAAACACGGTTGCTGTTTGGCATATAATAAACCAGCCTACTGTTTAATTTCAGATGCCTTGGCTCTTCTATAGACTGCAACCTATATGACAGAACAGTCATTTTCTCATGTAACATTAAATTTGCATATCTGACTAAAAATTTTCCATCCAGAACTAATATTGTTTACTATCAAGTTGAACACAATTCAAAACAATGCTATTCACACCCAACACAGGACTGAAATTATTAAAGCAGCACAGGGGCTTGGGCTAGAAAGGGGGAGGGGTAACTCTTAGCATGGCCAGGAAATATCTGTTAAAAGGTGTGTAGAATTGCCAACATCCATGTTGGTGTTTTATCGGGGGGAGGGAGGGGGGGTTCAATTGTCCCAGGAATTTTTCAAAAGTTTTAGTGTCACAGAATAATTCCTCTGGGACCATTAAAACAGTCCTACCCCCCCCCCCCCATAAAACCAGCATTGGAGTTGGCAATACTATACTATACACAATGTAACAGATATTCCCCTGTCATGCTAAGAGTTATCCACCCCTCCCCCCCCCTTCTAGCCCAAGCCCCTGTGCTGGTTTCATAATTCCAGTCCTGTGTTGGGTGTGAATATCATTGTTTTGAATTGTGTTCAACATAATTGTAAACAATATTAGTACTGAATGCAAAATTTTCAGTCAGATATATTCAAATTTGACATAGCGGTCTAGCCTGACAAAATGGCGTCGCAAAAACTGTCAAAATATGAATGGGGTAGGGGGAAAGGTTGTGGCTCTGTTTTATCTTAATATGACTTTCAACCATTGACTGTCATATACCATTATACTTGTACAGACCCATAGATTGAAAGGAGTAGATAAAAATAAATCCACAAAAAGTACCCTTCACTTAAAGGGCTAGTCCACAGTTGCGGATTTTTGGTCCCCCTCAAAATCTTTGAAGTTAATATTCCACCAGGTTTGACCCCATGAGAATTTTTATTGGCTTACTGTTTATTAATATTTGTAATATCATTCAGTTGACTGGTTGATTTGCTTCAAATCAGTACATGGTATTTTGCCAGTTAGATTGGCCAATGCTTCTTATGTAGATGGAAGTGCGAAAGTGTGGCTGTAAATTGGGGCCTTTTTCAGCTTGCGAGCACATGGTATATTTTGCAGTGGGAAAATGAGTTTGAAATCGGCATGGTCGACCCCCTATTTTCTTTGCCAATTTTTGTTGATCCTTCGACTGGGCACAGTGTCGGTGAGTTTCAAAGCAATCGATTGTCAAGTTTTTTCTGTGATGGGGAGAGAATATGACCTATTTTGGACCAAATTTAGAGGATTTTCCTGAAGTTTGGGGCATGTTCAGTAGGGGTTATGGGGACCCTGATTTCGGTCAGCTATGCTCACATCTGCCTCAGCTTCATGGCAAGAGCCTACTCTTTCAGAAAATATATAGTTCTATGGGGGTTCTCTCAAAACACGATTGCTGTTTGGCATATAATAAACCAGCCTACTTTTTAATTTCAGATGCCTTGGATCTTCTATAGACTGCAACCTATATGGTTACTACTGACGACGTCTGGTGACTGAAAAGCAGCCATATAATAATATAATAATAATAATAATATGATTTTATTCCAGACGAAAAAACATCCATATCATAAAATACAATTAATGAAGAAGAGAAGTGGGGGAAGGGGGTAAAGTGAGGTGTATATATAAATATATATACAAGTACTCATTATTTACAGGCATTTACGTACAATAGAGCGTTCCATTTGGAGGACAAATCGGAATAAACTTGCATGTCAGATTCACGTAATGTATACAGTAAATTATTGTCACTCTGTAGAATACGACATTTAAATGAAAAAAACAGCTTTACGTAGGACTTAAAGACGGTACAGAGTTGATGGCAAACATGGCACTGGCGCTGCAACTTTTTCGAAGGTTCATAAGCCATCTAAATGTATTATTATACATGACATTCATATCACGTAAAACAGTTTTGGAATACTGACTCCACAACTGACAACAATATATAGTGGAACAATATGCCTTAAACAGACCCTTTTTAACTACAGTGGTGCAAAAATGAAATTTCCGCAACAAGACATTCGCTCGAACACAAAGTTTCCGTTTTTGGTACTGTATATCGTCATTATCAGATAAATCATTGCATATAATATGACCCAAGTATGTATAAGAAGATACGTATTTCAGATAACACCCACATAACTGAAGACTTGGCGGGTGGAAGTCTTTATATCCTTTTGGGGAAAGAACCATACACACAGTTTTTTTGTATTAAATATGATATCATGTGAGCTAGCATAACTCGAACAATGATCCAATAAAATACCTAGAGCTTTAACTGAAGGGCACAGCAGACACATGTCATCTGCATACAATAAATGGTTAATAAAAAGTCCAGCAACATTGCAACCAACACCAGCTTTAGTTAAAGTAACGTCAAGGTCATGCAGATATATAGCAAATAAGGAAGGGGATAGAATACCTCCTTGCCTAACACCATTGGAAACAGAAAAGAAGGATGACATGGTAGAAATGGTAGATATCTCTTACAGGCAGAATATTATGTACAAGTTTGTAAACAAAGTTGACAATATTATGGTCAAGAAACTCATGAAATACATTCTGCCAAACAGAAGGCCAAGACAAATTCGGATATTTAGTAACAATTCTAGGCGTTTCCAGCACTGACCCTAAGAACAAATGGTATATAAATTTGCTTGGCCTATGGGCGGGACTGTATCTTGTCAACATATTCCTTCCATGAAGATAAAACAAACCGGTAATACGGAGGCAAATTCTCAGAGTGGGGTATTCTATTCGACGCAAATTCAGGACGTTCTCCACCCAATATATCGCAAAATATGTCCACTCAGCAGTCGACCCAGCTATTAACTTTAGCACATGTTTGACAGCAAACGTTTTCAATTTAGCTACCACGCATTGTACGTTCAGTCCCCCATCATGAAATGAATTAAATAGCCCATTCCGGCGTAACCCGTCCGGTTTGCCGGACCACATGAACTTGAACATTAATTGAGAACATTTGTGAATAAACTTATTTGATACAACGGCAGACTGAACCATAAACCAAATGCCAGCCAAAGTAACCCAGTTAATAAATACAGCTCTTCCACGCATCGTTAAGTCTCTGTACCTGGACAGGTCTAATACTTGTTCCATCTTAGAAAGCCTCAGCTGCCCATTACGTTCCTCAGAGTTCTCCCCAAAATAAATGCCACAAATCTTAACAGAACTAACCGGTTTTATAGATACTTGAGGGAGATTTTGACTGTCCCCCCTGAAGAATGTGAAAAATATGTAAAATATGTAAAAACAGAACGAAATACACATTTCCAATCTTCAATGAGACTTACAAATAGATGCATCGATGAAAGATAACGAAAACAAATGTTAAAGGGAAAAAGAAAACATTAGGTTCTACCGAGATTTGAACTCGGATCGCTGTATTCAGAGACCAGAGTGCTAACCATTGCACCATAGAGAGCAAAAATAAAACATTAGGCTCTACCGAGATTTGAACTCGGATCGCTGGATTCAAAGTCCACGAGTGCTAACCATTACCCCATAGAACCATAGTGACCTTGTGACGTCAGACAGGCGACCGCCTCCTGCGGGCAGCTGTCTGAAGTATATATTAAGCTGTGGATTTGCGAATACTACATCGCGTATATCGCTGTAGAATTAATCGAAAGCGATTCGAAACCATGGAGGAATATGCCAGTGATGATGATCTATATACAGAGGACATAAATAAGCGAATCTGAAGCAGATGAACCGTCCCACACGGAACAAGGTCGACCTGTAAACACATATTGGTATGTTATTTATTATCTATGCCGGACGTTATATATAGGCCCCCTATGCATAGAATGAATAAATATTTAGACAATGATCGAAATAATTTGTCAGTCCAGGCCTACCTGGTGAAATTTCAACACTGAGACGAACGCCAATTTTGGAGTTTTCTCTTTCGTTCAGGTCAGTTTGAAAGCACGACGTTAGATATCATCTACCAAAAAGATTTAGTTTATTTTTTTTTTACTTCTGGAAAATCTGTGTTCAATAAATCATTTCCAGTAGGATTATGCCGTCCAGCTAGCCTAATTGAGTCGAATTGTGAAGAATCCCACAAAATCACAGTTCAGATAAAGCCGATAATTGGATTTGTCACAGCTGATTAACTCTCTCCCAGTAGATAAATAAACAAATTGCTTATGGATAACAACTTCTAGTTTATTCAGGGCGACGTTTCGATAAACGTACTAGTATCGTTCTCAAGACAATGACATCAATTGATTGATTGAAATTGTAGTTTAAGGGCCGCTTCCCATACGGATTTCGCGGCCCATCAACTCAATGTTTAACTTTCACGGTACATTTCTTCGTTAATTTAAGATCTTTTGAAGCGCTAGATATGAAAATAAATAATTAAATGATAAATAACAATGAGAGAGTAGAGGGAAATATAAATACAAGTAAAGAAGAGTCGCTATGTACAAGTTGGTAAGTCTGTTATTGGTTAGGTTATGCTGTTTTTTTGATTGAAATTGTAGTTTAAGGGCCGCTTCCCATTCGGATTTCGCGGCCCATCAACTCAATGTTTTATTTGAATTTCGCGGTACATTACTTTGTTTATTGAATTTCTTTTCCAGTGCTAAATATATAAATAAATAAATAATAAATAACAATGAGAGATTAGTGGGAGATATAAATAGAAGTAAATAAGAATCGCTATATGTACAAGTTCGTAAGTCTCTTTTTGGTTTTTGGTTAAGTTATACTGGTAAATATGAGTTCACTGTAATCGCGTGTATGATTCCTTTTGTCTTGGTACCCCTTTGAACGCACAAAGCCGTCCAGAAAAAAACTGGGAGAACCATGGGCGTTTTCAGGATTTTTCGGATCGACTTCACTAACGACGCCCTTGGGAACAGGGTGGGTTCTTCCAGAAATCTGTGCCTGTAACAATTGCTTGGAGTGTGTATTGGGACACAGGACGACAGGTCTACGTCCTATATTGCGTGAAAGTCAAAGGATCATATTCTGTGTTAAGGCGTCAGTTCGGTGTCATCTATGGGTTAGCGTGTCGGTGTGGTTTAGGATGTGATGTTCTGGTTCCGGAGGTTTCTTGTTGTGCGGCGATGTTGGTATTCTCGTGATCGTCATCCGTCTTCTGTTTTCAGTCTTGTCCAGCCCGTCTTTGGTCTTCGGTGTGCCGTGAGATGCTGTTTAAAATTGTTTGTCGTCGTCAGTGTTCTGTTTGTTGCCTGTTTGATGAGGACCTTCATCGTGTTCATCTCCATTTCTGAAAGTATAAGATGAAACACTGTGTAGTATTCATTTTTGTGAGTGACATTATCTGTGCGCGTGGTTGTTTCTTGGACGTGTGCTAATGATTTATGTCCTTGGTTGTTGAATTGGTAGCGGCCTTTAGGTTTTGGAGACGAATGTGGTTACCGGCCCACACGGAACATGGTATCTCCGGTACCCACATTGCCTATTTTATTGCGAAAGATAGATTTTTGGCCAATATTGTCGCAGGGATGTTGATTGGTTTTGGCCACCGATTTTTCAGACTAATGTGGCAACCGGCCCACACGGAACATGGTATCTCCGGTGCCCACATTGCCTATTTTATTGCGAAAGAGAGATTTTTGGCCAATATTGTCGCAGGGATGTTGATTGGTCTTGGCCTCCGATTTTTGAGACTAATGTGGTAACCGGCCCACACGGAACATGGTATCTCCGGTGCCCACATTGCCTAAATTTTATTCCAAAAGAGAAATTTTGGCCAATGCTGACATTGTTAGTTAGTGTTGCGCATGCACGGGGGTAGTGTTATACACTGGAATAATAGCCAGCAGTTTTTATAAAATCTATTAAGGACTTGAATACCTGTTTTCTAATGGGAGGCTTAGGGTTTAATATCGCTGGTAATGTTAAGGGAGTGTTGAATTCTTTTAATTCGTTTCTAAGTGTCTCGCGTTGTGGGTAGTGTTTAGGGCATTCAAGTAAGACATGTTCTATTGTTTCTTCTACATTGTTGCATGCGGTACAGAGGGGTGAGGTGTTTTTCAGAAGCATGGACAGATGTGATTTAAGTCCGGTTTTGCCTAGTCTTAATCTGGTGGTTATGCGGTCATCACGTTTATTGTCTAACTGGAATCCCTGGACTTGTCTTTTCTCTCCATCAAGGATCTTATGTAACCACCGTCCACGTTCTTCTTCGTTCCATTCCTTTTGCCACTTGCTATCTATTTTGCGTCTAATGATAGTGTTGAGTTCTTTATATCCTAATCCTATTGACACATCGTGTGTAGTTTTAGCAAGACTGTCTTTGGCAGTTTTGTCAGCTGCTTCGTTACCTCTGATGTTGACATGCGCGGGGACCCATGCTAAAATGGCGTCTATACCCTCGTTGTGTATTTGTGTACATATACATTCTATTTTGTGTATGAGATCAGGTCTACTGTCAGATATAGAAGTTTTAATGGATGTGAGTCCACTAAGGGAGTCACTAAGTATCACCGCACGGATTGGTTTGTGCTCGATGATCCATTCGAGAGCCTTAATTATAGCAATCAGTTCACTAGTGTATACAGACATATTGTCTGGAAGTTTGAAACCATTTTGTATGTTGAGCTCAGGTATAACAAAAGCTGATCCTGTGTTATTACTTGTGTTTTTCGATCCGTCTGTATAGATTTTTAAGTAATTTTTCCAGTTTTGGTTGATATATTCAAGGGTGGTGGCTCTTATAAAGTCTGGGTTGTCCTTCTTTGTGAGGTAGTCGTGAATACTTGTGTCCACGTGGGGCGACTCTAATTCCCAGGGTGGTCTAGTGATTTTGTCTGTGTCGCAGATGTGTGCGATGGGTATTTCGTGCTCTTGGAATAGGTTATTTACGGTGTAGCCGAGGGGGGCGGAGTCTTTTCCCAGTTTTTCTTTAAATATTCATATTCACTTTTATCTTCAAAATTTTTGTGGCATGGGTGATTATCGCCCTTAGCTCTAGTTTTTCCTGCATATTTCAGGGACAGTTCCTCTCGTCTTAAATGAAGAGGTTTCTCATTGGTTTCTATTTGAAGACTACATAGGGCGGTTCCCTTGAAGGCTCCAGTAGCTATTTTTAGAGCAGAATATTGAATGCTGTCTATTCTTTTTAGTTGTGTCTTACATGCTGATTGGTAGGCGATGGACCCGTAATCTATTTTTGACCTAATGAGAGTTTGGTATAATTTTATCAAACTATATTTACTCGCTCCCCAGTTTATCCCAGACACACACCTCATGAGGTTCAGGTCTTTATTGCACCGAAGAACTAGTTGATCGATGTGGTCTTTCCATGTGAGTTTTCTGTCAAAGATCATACCAAGGTATTTAACACTATTTTTGAATTCAATTTTCTGACCTCCTAGTGTTAGTTTAACGTCAATGTGTGTATTGTTTGAGAATATAATACCCGTTGTTTTGAGAGCGGAAAATTTGAAGCCCCATTTATCCGCCCAGCCGCTAATTGTATCTAGTGTTTTTTGCATTATACTTGTAAGTTTTTTGATGGAACGTGCGGTTTTCCAGAGGGCAGAATCGTCAGCAAATAGGGACTGTTCTACTTCTGGATGTTTCGTGTCAATTTCATCGGCTAGGCCATTGAAAAAGGGTGGGGCTAATGACGCTTCCCTGAGGGGTACCGTTGTCTAGTTGATGGTCGGTGGATAGGGTGTTTCCTAGGCGAACTTTAAAATTTCTGTTGTTTAGGAAGTTTTTTATCCAGTGTTGCATTCTTCCCTTAATCCCAAGTTTGCTTAATTGAATAATTATGCCGTCCTGCCATACACGGTCAAATGCTTTTTCTATGTCTAGGAAGATACCTAGTGTGTACTGATGTTTGGCATTCCCCTTTTTTATTGAATGTTGTAATCTGGCTATATGGTCTAATGTACTTCTGTTCTTACGAAAGCCGCTTTGGGTTTTGTTTAATAAGTTGTTGTTTTCCATATGAAATTCCAGTCTATTCTTTACCATGGTTTCCATTATTTTGCATAGATTTGAAGTGAGAGAAATTGGGCGGTAAGAGTTGCTGTCTGATGGATCTTTACCTGGTTTTGGGATTGGGATAACGATGGATGTTTTCCATTTACTTGGCAGTTGTTTGGTCTGCCAGCTGACATTAATTAGTTTCAAAATTAGTTTCTGTGTTTTATTTGGTAGGTGTTTAAGGATAGTGTATCCTAGTTTGTCTTCACCAGGTGAGCTCTCTTTTTTACAGTGTATAGCTTTGCGGTATTCATTAATGTTGAAGTCTGCATTGAGATAGTTTTCTAAATGATCGTCCAAATCGTTTTCTATCGTTGTTTCTTCCTTAATTTTTCTGAATTCTGGTTTCAGGTTGCTATCGCTACTGTTTGAAGCGAAAGATTCGGCAAGGTGTTCTGCCTTTTCTTTGTTCGTTTTTTTAGTTTTGTTCAGTACAGGGACTGTGTTTGTTAACTTTCCTTGTATATTTTTTATTTTGTTCCATACTTTTTTTGAATTGGTTTTGGTATCTATAGTGTTGCAAAAGTCTTCCCAGCATTTGGATTTAGCATCTTTGACACTTTTTTCAGCTATGATTTTGAGTTCCTTGTAGTTCGCGTGATCAGTTTGGAGCCTACTATTTTAGAATTTTCTAAGTGCCTTCTTTTTGGCCGCAATATTCTTTGCACACTCTGGGTTCCACCAGGGTACCGGGTTTTTGTTGTGGCGCTGTTGTGATATCGGAATATATTTTTGTGCTATGTTTAGTAGTGAATTTGTAATGTTTTCATTAAACATCTCTGGATCGGAATTGAATATCTCGTCATGATTTAGGCTTTGACAGTCTTTCTGGAAGCTTTTCCAGTCGGCATTGGAGTACTGAAATTTTGGAGGGGCGTCTGTCCTTTCAGAGTCCGGTTTTATACTAATTTTCGTCAGAATGGCGAAGTGGTCGCTGTCAAGCGTGTCGGGAATCACTTCCCATTCGGATTTAACAGCTAGATCAGGGGAGACATTAGTTAAATCTATTGCAGATAGTTTACCGGTGTTCATGTCTATTCGCGTCCCGTGGCCATTATTTAAATAGCATAGGTTGTTTTGGTCAAGCCATTTTCCCACTACTTGGCCTTTTTCGTCTGCCTTGATGCAATTGTCGTCCCAGATGGGGTTATGACTGTTGTAATCACCGCATATGATAATAGGGGAGTTAAATTTCTTTGTGATGTTGTCCAGTTCTTTTGGGGAGATTTTCTTTAGACTTCCTGGGGCATATAAATTAATGATGTTAATAGGTTTGTTATTGAAGAAGACCTGAATAGCGTGCCATTCGAGATCGTCACTGGTAGGGCTTTTATCTAGTTCTATGTGGATCAGGTCCTCTTTTATTAATATGAGGTTTCCCCCTAGTGCACCTGTAAGTCTGTCTGATCTATACGGCTTATATCCGTTTATTGTAAATTTATTTTTTCCTGGCTTCAGAAAAGTTTCCTGAACACAAATTATATCTGGGCTGATTTCATTTACTAAGACTTTAAGATTGTCCCCATTTTTCTCGATGCTTCGGGCATTCCATTGGAGTATGGTGAGTTGTTTATTGAAAATTGGGTTGTTATGTATTACGCGGTGGGTCTAACCTATTGTTCCAGGTGTTCTCATATAGAGGTGTTGAGGGTGCTATTGTTTTTCTTAGGAGTTGATGTTTTTCTTTTGTATTTGCTGAGCTATGATTCTGCTTGCAGTTTGCGCATTTTTTATGGGTTTCTGTGCAGTGCTCGTAGCTATGGGGCCCTGAACATTTGGGACATACAACGCTGGCTTTGCAGTTTCTAGCTGAGTGAGAAGAATTTTTTTGGCAATTAAAACATCTTTTTGGGGTTTCATAGAAGGGCTTGACTGTGACGTTACGAAACCATAGGCAGACAGTATCTGGAAGTTTATTTCCATTGAATACTAACATTATGCTAGTTGTATCCGTTTTGTCCTTTTGCAGTCTTTTAGCGAATACTACGTTTTGTTTCGAGAGAGTAGTTCTAATATCGTCTAGCTTAACACTTAGATTAATTCCATAAATTACGCCTTTGCGTTGCTCTCTTTTTTGCTGATACTGTTTTACTGAGACGGGTTTGCCAGCTAGGAGGTCTAACCTAAGTAGTTTTTCATACTGTGTTTTAGAATGGCAGTGGATTTTGAGGTCTCCTCCGGGTAATTCATAGACTGTTTTTACGTCTCCGGCTTGTTGTTGGATGTCTTTTGCAACTTTGGCTTTGGGTAAGCTCGTGGCTTTGATCTGAGTAAGGATGTGTATGATCGCCACAAAATTTAAAAGATTAGGCCTTTCGGGTAGGGCTCGTTTGTTTTTTGGTGGGTGGGGATTTTTCAGTGTTGATTTCCTCGCCGCGCTGGCGTTTTCTGCTTGCCGACTGATCAGTTGCAGGGGGTTGGGACATTTTGTGGTTATCGGGGGGAGGTTGACTTGGAAACCAAAAGTGTGGTGTTATTATACAGTCTAAGAGTGAATTAAGTGCAGAAATTGAATTCAAAAACTTAGCTCTGGTTTGTATTCCGTCCTGAGTGTAGGCTTGTCGATTTCTTCCGCTGTTTTGGTAGGTAAAGTGAAGTCCTGTAACGCCCGGGGAACAGAGACTGCCGGGAGACACAAAGACTGGCAGGCAAAGCTAGGCTGAAGTGGCAAGAACAGGTTGAAGTGGCAAGAACACAAAAGCACGTCCGTTCACTCCGATTAATGCTCTAATATCGTAATGACATTTTTTTTTTGATTGAAATTGTAGTTTAAGGGCCGCTTCCCATTCGGATTTCGCGGCCCATCAACTCAATGTTTTATTTGAATTTCGCGGTACATTTCTTTGTTTTTTGAATATCTTTTCCAGCGCTAAGTATATAAATAAATAAACGAATAAATAAATAAATAATAAATAACAATGAGAGATTAGTAGGAGATATAAATAGAAGTAAATAAGAATCGCTATGTACAAGTTCGTAAGTCTCTTTCTGGTTTTTGGTTAAGTTATACTGGTAAATGTGAGTTCACTGTAATCGCGTGGATGATTCCTTTGTCTTGGTACCCCTTACTACGCACAAAGCCGTCCAGAAAAAACTGGGAGAACCATGGGCGTCTTTAGGATTTTTCGAATCGACTTCCCTAGCGACGCCCTTGGGAACAGGGTGGGTTCTTCCAGAAATCTGTGCCTGTAACAATTGCTTGGAGTGTGTAGGTCTACGTCCTATATTGCGTGAAAGTCAAAGGATCATATTCTGTGTTGAGGCGTCAGTTCGGTGTCATCTATGGGGTAGCGTGTCGGTGTGGTTTAGGATTTGGTATTCTGGTTGCTCAGTTCGGTGGGGTAGCGTGCCTGGCGTGGTATAGGGTCGAGTATTCTGGACGTTCTTGTGGGCCGACGATGATGATCTTCATCTCCATTTCTGAAAGTATATGATGAAAAAGTGTGTAGTATTCTTTTTCTTCTTTTTTTGTGGGTGACTTTATTTGTGTGCGTGATTGTTTCTTGGACGTGTGCTAATGATTTATGTCTCTGATTGCTGAATTGGTAGCGGCCTTTCGGTTTTAGAGACGAATGTGGTTACCGGCCCACACGGAACATGGTATCTCCGGTGCCCACACTGCCTATTTTATTGCAAAAGAGAGATTTTTGGCCAATATTGTCGCAGGGATGTTGATTGGTCTTGGCCTCCGATTTTTGAGACTAATGTGGCAACCGGCCCACA
>JAVTVY010018280.1:0-81891 GCA_036873755.1 Hanleya hanleyi
AGGTGACCTGCGTATCAGTGAAGTCAAGGGCCAGTTCGAAAAGGGTACAGCCCCAAGAGGGCGACGAATACGTTGTAATGAATTGACATCTGCCACGTGAGCCGATATATATGAACAGGGAGATCCCGGAGAACAACTGGAAGGGACGTTTTACGAGTTGGATCTACAGCCAGTGCTCAAATTGGCGGGAGGCTACTACCGCGTGAAACGCATCCTGCAAACCGGATGACGCCGAATCTACCCTCAGACATGAACGCAGAGCGATTGCGCTCAACGCAACTTTCCAAAATCTCAAAGAACCCGTGGGATTTGTGATGTGTCCGTTAACTCTCCTGTGGGTGTTGTATGACGTACCTCTTCTCTACGCAGCCAACCCAAGACAAATGGGCTAGCGGTCACGCTCCCAGCAATACATCCCCACACCGATACATACGACAGGGTTACATGGCAAGGAACCCTACACTGAGCATCACATCACATTCGAGGGCTTAAACCCAAATATCGGCATTCAATTACTAAAATGCCAGCTGACACAATTCCCTTCACCCGACCGGATCGTCCAGCGCCGTGCCTCGTCCTGACGACATTCGAAACGCTGCACTGGCTCGACGAGGAGATGAATCAGAATTAACTAAAATCATGATTTATTCGACACTGTGAAATTACAATCAGACGTTCCAGTGCTATATCACGAGACTCCCTCAGTCGAGTCACCGTCATCCCCGTCGACCACATCAACTCGGTTGCCGCCGTCGCCAGCCCCACAATGAGTCGAAGTCGAAGTGTTGAAGAGCGTGCCTGCCTCGTTCCAAAAGGGAAGCTAGCTTATTTTACGGCTGGTGAAATACAATCCTAATCCTAAAGCGAACTTCTCGTACAAAAACAGATTTCAAGGACCGACATGGTGGATTTGTGGAATTTAATGATGCGTCAAAGCAAACAAACCGCGCGGGGATAGAGATTGAAGGACATGCACGCGCCACAGGATCTGGTGAGCTGACATGGGAGCTCGATTCATCGCTCAAACACAATCATTCTTCAAAATATTACACCGCATGACTTTCGTGACATGCCGTCCGGTGATAGCTTGGCCGAACTATTTTCGGAAATACCTTAGTTCAGTACATTGAGAAGGTGCCTAGCCCTTTATATGTCCATGGAAGTTCAGAATGTGACGTGCTGGATATCCAGTGCCGTGCATAACAAGAAAAAGACACGATGTGGTGCGATATTAAGGTAGGGTTTACATTTCTCG
This sequence comes from Hanleya hanleyi, assembly GCA_036873755.1. Classification (NCBI taxonomy): domain Eukaryota; kingdom Metazoa; phylum Mollusca; class Polyplacophora; order Lepidopleurida; family Hanleyidae; genus Hanleya; species Hanleya hanleyi. The sequence goes on from JAVTVY010018280.1 coordinate 1,256, forward strand.
AAAGCCAGTGCCATACACATAGAGACTTCACGTCAGCTGTATGCAGGCTCGTAAGGAAATCAAGTCGACTAGAGGTACGATAAATCATCCAAAAGACCCAACACTTCGTTGGAGCCCAACGTGAGTATATGCAGGAAAAAACACGAATGGTCTCGCAAAGGAGACTGCACTGCCTGCACATGAATTCGGATGCGCATATCGGTAATAACTGCGCGTCTGCCCGGTGAATTGCAAAAAACACAGATCAAACCATGAAGATGTCTATTTACCGGTCCAGCAGAGCGACATGGGCCCTTTCAAGATCGACATAAGGGAAGATACCGATTAGTCGCACTCGAACGTGGGAAAGAGCTCGCCACACTTCATTTTCGCCATCCCATTCATCCCACGTCCCACCTTTCTCCCTCTTGTGACGCAATGATTCAAAACGCTCAGGAAATAAGCCGTCCGAGGGCTGCTGCAAGCCCATGGGTGATGCATTCAGCGATGTCCCGATCCGATAGGTGGTAAAACGCCGAGCCAAAGAAGCGCGAAGCATCTTGGGGCAACCAGCAGAGATTGGTCTATGTGACTGAAAATAGACAAATGAGTCCGTTTTTCTGCTAACATTGGTCGCAAAATCTTCTGTGGTTGTTTTTATAATGTAATTCTGCGTTTAACTTGCCTCTTCATTTTTTATCCTAATATCCTGAGCGTACGATATGATCTCTCCAGAGGCCGTGAATCAATTGACCCCAATCAGCCAATCGAGGAGCAACAAGCCGTTGTTCGTTTTGTTTTTAGTGCTGTTTTGACTATCTGTTCCAACGTCTACAGCATCTTACATTTACAGGTATTGCCTTTCTTTGAATTAATAGAGATGGGTGCTAAAAATGTTAGTAATTAGACAATAAGCTCCTACTTATAACCAGGTCCATTTCCACGATGGGAAAGCTAGAACTAGCCGTCGCATCATCTTCATTTGACTCAGAGCAATTCAAAAGCAGAATTTCTCAAACTACCCGTCCACTTATCTTTTATTTGCTGGAACGTTGTTTGCATTCACCCAAACCGCCCAATATCCCGACGAGAATTGTCTCTCGAACGGTCTAGCGCCTTTGCTTTCAAAAACAGTGAACAAATATGATAGTTTTTGGATCGGTATCTTGACGGACAGCGCAGAGGCCCGTCAGATAGGCAAATTTGACTTATGGGCCGTTGGAATTCTGTAAGCTTTTCCATGCAAACCCGACAGTCCTTTCATTCAGAGCCCCCTGCCTTTATGATTGTTTCTTCCTCGTATTCACTCAACAGAGATTTGAAAAGATTGGCTTTGGTTTGCGGTGCTATATTTTTGTTACGAGGGAGAATCCTCCCGATAGATGTATGAAGAACTTAAATATGCTGAGGGCCTATTCGGGTCATACAGGAATATGCTGAGGGCCTATTCGGGTCATACAGGAATATGCTGAGGGCCTATTCGGGTCATACAGGAATATGCTGAGGGCCTATTCGGGTCATACAGGAATATGCTGAGGGCCTATTCGGGTCATACAGGAATATAATTTGCTGAGGGCCTATTAGTGTCATACAGGAATCCATTTGTACGCACTTCCCCACTGCAGATGGGTTTGAGGCTGAAGCATCATATTCGATTTTTCAAAAGATTTTAGATGAACTATCGGTTTTACTCACGTCACACATATCACTCACAGAAGTGGCGTACTGTAATAGCAAACGGAAAGTCCTTTTTCTGTCGACCTGTACATCGAGTTTCGGCAATGATATGGCTATCAATTACTTATTTCCATGTTTTTATTACAAATTAGTGTCAGTACGTATTGTGGTGTGTATCATTTCAGTTTATATATAACTTAAATGTAACTGACAAATCATCAGATTTTGTTACACACAGGCCTAATGATAGTACGTCCTTACGTCCTATAAATGGGATAAAATTAGGCTTCCTGCCCATGGCCAATCGGGAAACCTATAGGTATACTTATTCAACTTTTAACAATTGGTGGGAGCTTTCTATCATTACCTCGGAGTTAATTTGCCATTTCATTTCGTGTAATTTCTTACCGCACATAAAATATTTCCGAGCGCCAGGCTATTTTTATCTGGAAGTGAACAGTGACACAGTAACACACCCAAATGAATCGTAACAAGAGTCTAATTAGCACTAAAAATAAATCGTTCCTGGTTTAATGAGTTATTGCTGGATAGTGACCTTGACCTTTGACCTTTTCACATCGATCTTGATATTCGACACAACACTTCTCACAAAAATGTGATTTTTAATAATTTCTGATTTTAGTTCCCAGATACTTTGATCTTTCAACCTCAATAAGCGTCATGTGTAATAAATTAGCATAAAACTTTCGCAAGATATAATGAATAATGATTCCATGCATTTCCAATCACTCTCGTACACAGATACATGCTTCCTGAGTCAATCAAAATCGATAAAGACTGAATGCGCATGCGCGCCGTGTTTTTACGCACAGTGCAGTCAGAGGGTGTTACACTAACATTTGGGAAGTTACAAACACGTCCTTACCACTTCTCATGTTATCTCTTACATGGTACTAGTATTGCTCTTAAAGTTTAGCTAGATTTTTGGAGAATGCACACGGTTCATTAATGGGTCAAAATTGGGAGAAAACTTTTAACTCACACATTTATCTCCGTTTATTAGACATCATGTGACTCCGTTCACAATGATGTGGTCACTAGCATTTATAAGCTCAAAATAACCATTTGATCTGACCGGTTCACTATTGTAAATATTTGCCTATAGAGATGATCTCATTGAGAACATTTTAAAAATTTCGAAAAATGGAATTGTCTATATTTAATAGGTCGGCCTGAATCAAAATGCACTAGGAATACAGAATAAGAGTGTGAAATGAGGCCCACGCATGATTGGAATGTAAACGCCCATAATTATGCTGACGCGTACACCTGGAGGCTATATTTAGTTAGAAAAAAAATGAGTTAGATAGCAAAATATTATCTCGATACAGACCTATTAAACCACAAGAGCAGAACATTGATGAGAAAAATGCGAGCGACGGAGATGTAACTATGTTTCCCCCCGCGGCTATTCACTCATGTATGGCATATTTTTATACCGGGTATACATGTAATTTCTTATCGGCTGAACACCTGTGTAACCTTGTACATTATACATCAATTGAATATATTGGATTAGAGTGCCGTGCTAAAGAAATTGGAACTCTTCAGATCAATTCATCCCATACACAGAGGCAACCACCTCGCTGGGGGTCTAATAATACCCCAGCCACCAGTCAGATTTTTGGACTGGATTCGGGGCCTTCGCGCACATCGCCGGAAGTGACATCATATATAGTAAAATAGATGTTTGCCGGATATTTCGATTACTTTTCAAGTTTGCATAATACCTCTGTTGACCTAGCGTTAAAAAGAATTATCTGGAGATTATTTTCCCTGTTTATCTGGACAGAGCATATGAAAAGTAGTTCGCTCATGTGCAACACTGAAGGAGTTGTTCGGCCGGATTCAAACTGAACCGTGTGTACGTGGGTTTTCCCCTATACGTCATAGCAACGTGGTGAAGGTCAACTTCCTCTATTAGGGGCAGGGATGATAAATGAGCCTTCGAAATGGAGCATGCGCTGTGGGGAGGTTGACACAGAGGCTTTAACCAGAATGCCAGACAGAGATATTAAAATGAACGATCAAGTTTTACTGGATTCAGTTCTGCGACAAAATATGTACTGTGCATTTCTCTGCGTTCATAAACTTCATTTAGCGTACGAGCTTCATAATTATGCTAAACGGGAAAGCGTGTTTTTCACTTCTTTGGCAGTCTGGCCCTACCATAAGTCACGAGAGATAGCTATTTGTCCCTTCATATATGGAGAGTTCCACTGTTTTTACTATATCAAAACTTGAGTATTGAATGTATATTTGTATACGGAAAGAGGTCATTTCAGGTCCTAGCAAATGCTCTTATGGTACGTTAGAAGCTTGGTTGACTCAAAACGAATGAGATTTTCAGACGAAAAGTATCAACGAGTGGCCAAACCTGGAATTTTGCGTTATTTTGTTAACGTTAGTTGATTTCTGCGCAAATATTGTCTAATCACTTTTACAAAACCGTTGTACCGTTAGTGACGTCAATGGTTTGGCTCAGTGGTTAGTAGTGTAATATTGACCCTGTAGGACTTCCCGTGTAATCCCGTGTAAAGTTGACATAAACTCATCATGATACAATGAGGATTTTTTGTATTGAAAACCTAACAATGAAGAGATATGAAGAGAAGAGTGTGCCGTGTATATTGTTTTCTGATGGCATGAACGAGATATATGAAATGGCAGATGTTGTGATCCCATTTACAGTAATCTCATCATTATCGACGACCTAATGACGGAAGCTAAACTGGATTTAAGAATTTCATAACCGACTGCGATGGATAGTTGCGAACACCACGGAGAGAATGTCTTTTTCATGTCTGAATCTCGAAAATGAGATGACGACCTCCACACGAGCATTTGAACCTATCAATGCATTGTTTTTGTAATTGATAGAAGATGTGCGAAAGTGTTGGATATATCACGTAGGCGTTGACGGTTGACGTTGGTCAGAGGCGAGGTAACTCGGGCGATGGGGAAATGTTATATTACGCATTACAGTACTCAGTGACGTGTGACGGGCCTCGTAGGCAATCACAATTCTCCCCTTCGCCTGCATTGTTACGGTTCGACGTACCCATGGAATAAGCATTGCCATTATTATGCGTAGAATGACCTGTTTTCAACCTTCAACCACTGACGCAACAGATGGCGGTTGCTTTGGCGTTCAATGCAAACCTGATTACTTGGGTCAGGTATTGGTGTGGGTTCATGTTTAAAAATGACCAAAATATCTTTACATGAGCGATTTAGAAGAAAAAATCCAACTGGTACACTATAAAATATTGCTATATATTTTACAATAATTCACCGTAGTTTTACTACAGCAAAGTTGCCAGTAATTTTCTGTAAAGTGGACCTCAAATTTTGTGAATTTACAGTGTATTACTGTAAAAACTACATTAAATAGTGTATTTTGCAATACCTGCTCTATATATTATAATGAATTACTGGCTGCTTTGCTGCAATAAAACTGCAGTAAATTTCTGTAAAATGTACAGCAAATGTTTACAGTGTAGAACCTATTGAGCTTTATGGAACACGTGGGATCGTACAGCCAGAAAATGCGATTATCTGTGAACTGGGATATATTCTGCTACTGTTTTGTTCTTCACTAGGACTGATTATTAAATTATATAGACGTAGATCAACACAGATCACCACAATTGAAAAAGTCCTTACCTTAGGTGTTACTGTAATCTTTGAAGTTTTTAGTTAATCCATTCCAGAAGCGGTAAAACCGAAGGCAGCAATATCAACAGTTGCGATAATGTACATGTTGTCTTCTATATTGATATTTAGATCTCTTGATATATATCCGAAACGAAACGAATCATCTTTCAAGCTCTTCCTGTCTCAATCTCTTGGCATATAATCTGTAATCCTGAGATGATACGTAAGACTTTCTGATATGAGTTGTCCTCGGTTAACTTATGTCCCACGCAAACACGGAAGACCTTATTAAGAATGACACTTTACATTAATAGAGGCGATTTCCTTAGCCTCTGGTGTTTGTTGATAATTTGATACCGTTTAAGAAATCAACGCGACATGACATTGTATAATGAAACCGCCACTTTCAGAAATCTTTAACGAATGACTCTTAATATATGTAACCATGCGTGCTTACATACACCTGGGTAAATTATAATAAACTTGATTAAACGTCATGCTTGGTTGTCGCATGAATATATACCTTACCCTACTACATGACACAAAGGGAAAGGCGAATTAAAAAGCACACATCGTCCAGCAGTGTACAAGCCGGTACAAGGCTGTTTTCTTTTCTTGGTGTCATTGTGCAGAAGAATGGGTCTCTAATGAACAACATTATGAGGCAGCGCATCAAATGATTTTGTTTTCTTTCTGCCAGACGAATACATTGGGGAAAGCCAGAAAAAAAATCCCACAAAAAATATTCATCTCTCAAAATACAGGAATAAATCTCAAACTGAACTAATGTAGCTATCATGATATATGTTAGTAAGTGCAACCAGTTCATTGAAAATTAACACGTATTGGGTTTTTTGTTCATTCACAGTTGCCAGAAGGCACACTGAGCTCACACCGCAATCATCCGATCGATGAGCCGAGGGACATCACGTATATGATATTTGTATGGATGAATGGAAATTCTGTCAAATATTTTTCGGATTTAGCAAAACTTCCGGTAACCTTAACTTTATTCTACGAAAAGGTCTGGCAGTAGGTTGCAGGTATATTTTACAACCACCAGTTAAAAGCAATCTTGTGTATGTATTGTCTTTGTCCTCTGACACTATAGCAACTTCACAGTGTTAGAGAACGATATATACTGTATATTCGCTCGAATTTTGTCGCGAATATTACTGACCTTGAATCTGCATCTTCATTATGTCAAGGTTCTTTCTAATATTGTTTTCGTTATGTATAAGTGTGCGTCCTTAGTTGCCCATGTGGAGAAAAATGTCCAAGCTGAGTTAGAAGATATGAGTGGGACACCTGTTACTACCTGAAATTCCTAGCCGGGTCCACGCCGGTACCTGTCCTATTTACGACTTTGACGTGTAAAGATCAATCGCCTCAGTCGTAAATCTGACATCAGGTTCGGAAACATAACAGAAAGCCGATTGCGTATTCACATTGTATTATCCCCTCCATCACCTCACACCCAATCTGGCACAATCGCTATATTGGTTTGTTTACATAGCAAATGTATTATCAGATGCATCTTCGACCGCTCTGCCCAATCAGAAGCCGCTCTTTTGATGAATAAATCTTCGGCCATGTTTGCTATTGTTCGCCGTAAACCGAAGCCTCTTCGGGCAGTCCAGGGTACTGTTAGGGCAATATATCGTGGACATCGTGGCATTTTTAGAGTCTGCGGGTTGTACCCATATCCTCTTCCAATTGACGCTTGGTTATCATGATGACTTTGTGCGTGGTATATTGATTTCCAGTGGAAACAAGCTATATTTTTCATACAGGGTCATGACAGTTTTCCTGATGCGGAGGCGGAGGGACAGGTACAGGTCCACGCTTGTTGTAGAGCGGCGTCAACAATAGCACCAATGCATTCTCGTTGGGGTAGGGCGCACACGGACTCGTTTTTTTTATGTTCATCGGAACACCTTGGAGCCTCTACTCGAATCGCGGCTTGGCGTAAAGCTTCGTCTATAATATTCCCTTCGAGGTGTTAAAAGCTGGATACCTTTCATAGTGGGGCATTGACCTGTGGACGATTTGATCTTAATAATGCGTTTGAACTGTAGGTGTTTCACTGTGGCATACGCAACTCTCCATGTCCGATGTTTTCTGTCTGGTATGCGGTCTAATAGTTCGTGCTGAGATTAGTTGATATACCAAAGATGAGGTCCTAACTCATGTTAGTAGGCTCTAAATTATTGTTATGATTCTGTACTCTAGCACTCATTTAATTTTGCAGATGTAATTCCTTTTGTTACATTATGCATCTTCACCAGCCAAGTCAACTACATCGCGAAGCTCTCTACGCTGCCTTGACATTCTTGGCTGGTGGCAGAGGAATACTGCTCTGCGCCACCTAGTGGAAGTTTTAACGGCGAGAGACTTTTTGCCACCAGGAGTTGTTCCCCTTCAATCTCAAGTCGGCACACACGTGAGGCGATTCGTTATCGTTTGACCTTGCAGCGTGTCCCAAAATCTGATTCAATTGATCAGAAACACCGAAAGTGGCCGTGAAAGTGCGCTTCCTGTATCTTTTCGGTAGAATTTCCCCGCACACTCGACACAACTCATTCTTAGTGGGGGCCGTCATCTTGGGAAAGCAACTACTACGTAACGCGCATTCTGATTGGATGCAGCACGCCGTCTCTGCATCCAGTCATCAATGAGGATTAACGTTCCAACTTTACTAGAGAAGTATGCCAAGGCAATGTACAGAGCAACGTGATGTACGTCGACTTGGCTAGAGAAGATGTACATTATGTAGATATAGTAGATTATTTTCTTTAGTTTGGCACTGGGGCAGCAGCAGCAGCAGCAGTAATTTGTAAACATGTTTATTCTATGTAGGAAGGATCTACACATGACATATGTATTTAGCATGATGCATGGAAAACATTAATATTGTAAAGAATATCCCGGGAGTTTTAGAATGTTCCGGGAAGTCCTGTAATGTTCCGAAAATTTCTTTATTGTTCTCTCAATGGCATCACTTTCCTGGAAGTTCTGTGTAAGGTATACACAAGAGAGTGTGAGAGCATACGAGAGAGAATATTTGAGCTTCTGACCAAACATTGATATAACAGTGTGATATCCGGCCTGTGATTTGAAGCGTTTGAAAAAATGACAGTCCGAGAGCGGTTGTATAAAAGCCATCTCACAGCGCGAGATGAACTTCTGAACTGTCAACAAGTGCTTTCACACATACGGGTGAGAGTGGAATTACTAGATATTGGAGCACAGAAATGCTGGATAAAAGTCCTTTTCTGAAGACTTGTGTAATTTCACTGTAAAATCGAAATTGTTCGGAGAAATTCCCATGGTGTTGTTCCTTGGTTCGAGCTACAGAAACTGGACTTGAACGTCGATCGTAGATGGAATTGGTTTTGTCAGACTTCTTCACAAACAGAACCGGATTACATGTTTTATTATTATTCCTTAATTATTTTTACGAAATGAAACCTGTTCATAAATGATTTGGAAGAATTACTTAAGCCAGTATAGGGAAGAATGAAATAGTCCATGCATTTGGATCTAGAAATTGAAGAAGATGAGAATGTGAAGATTTTTATCTAAATAAGGGGGTAGAATTAGAGAAGAAAGGGCTAGAAAGAGCTCTGGAGGACAGAAAGTTAAATGCAAGAAGATTAGAGGTAGAAGCAGCGGAAAGATAGGAAAATTTAAGGTCTGAAAGAGAAGTGAAACAGAACGGCTGAGGTTGGAACGTTTGAGTTGGAAAAACAGAAAAGAGACAAAGAAAAAAGGGCAGAGAATGCTAAACAAAGAGAGCATGTGCGCATGCTTGAATTTGAGTTAGGTCTTGGGAAGGTCTGTTCAATATGAGGAAAGACGTGGCCCAGAATTTGACCGAACTACGATTATTAGATGGTTTCCTACATTCAATGAAGACGAGATGGAGACATACTTGATGTCTTTGAGAAGTTTTGTAGTGATCAGAAATCTCTGGGCCATGTTGCTACAAAATGTATTTGAAGGTAAAGCAACTGAAGTTTACACATCAATATCTGTGTAATTATTCCATTCCATTTTGACAGCCTATGAGCTGGTGATTAAAGCCTACAGACAGAAATGTAGAAACTTGAAGAGTCAGTCAGGGAAGACATTTGTAGAGTTTGCAATAGCGAAAGAGGTGTTTTTTGAGTGATGATACAGGTCAGCACAGATAGAGAATAAATATGACCAGTTGATGGGAATTTTCCATTGGATATTAAGACTCCTCTTGTTGAACGTAAAGTATTTGAGTTCAGACAGCAGCAGTTATCGCTGATGACTGCGAATTAACCCACTAGAAAAATGATAAATTCCAGTATGTGAAGTATGGGGGAAAATGGGACCATTAGGCAATAAGTTCGACCAATAAGGATGGGAAACGTCAAGGTAACAGAGTTGACCCTGGGTTAGAGACGATGACAGTGAAGGTTGATGAAACCCTTTCTAAGTCATAAAATTACCCTATTTGTCATTCTTTTTCGACGTAATGCCACCTAAATCTTGATGGTAATAATGCGATTGCAAATCACAAAGACTATTTTCAACCGGACATCACTAGTTAAGGAACAGAAAGCAGATCATGTTATCAGGGATATCATGGAGACTGCTTTGCCGAGAAAAGAATCAGGAAGTGGAAATCACCTGTATTCCCAGCTAGTGAAAGTTGGTCAGTTTTACCTCGCCGAAAGAAATCTTACGGGTGGCCCACGACATCCCAATAGCAGACCAGTTGGGCTTCAGAAAGACTAAGGCTAGACTTCTGCAACAAGTTTACTGGCCGCATTTCTTTATTGTTCTCTGTATGGCATCATTTTCCTGGAAGTTCTATGTAAAGTGTACACAAGAGAGTGAAGCTATACGAGGAAGTTTAAATTTTTGGTAGATTGTGTCGGTCCCATACACAGGAGAAAGTCTGGATATAAATATCTTCTGGCGATCATGGATGTGACCACTAGATTTCCCATGGCAATTCCTTTGAAAACAACAACCACAAAGGCACTAGTGGGAGCTTTACTTCAGTTATCCACTAGACGTTGCGTCGCCAAAGAGATTCAATCTGACCAGGGGTAAAATTGTCTGGACTTTCCGGGAGGCCATGCATGAGTTAAACATAAGACAACTAAAGTCCACAGCCTATCATCCATAGTCACAGGGCTTTTTAGAACGATATCAGCAGACTATGAAGAACATTCTTAAATCGTTTGTTCTCGAGTTGGGTCAAATGTATCTCGTTTGTTTCATTTGCTACAAGGGACATGCCCAATGAACTAGTCTATGGGTATCAGAGATCCTTTAAAGATGATAAAATATATATTTCTTTGTGAGGTTGAGGAGGCTGACCTCTTGGACTCCGCGTCAAGCTTCAGCGAAAGACCCTCCAATTAAACGCAACATTAAACGGGTGGTGGAGAACGATGCCGGAGCACTGACAAGAAGTCACAGACAAATATACTGACATCAAAAGAAGCTAACGTGATCCCTGTGATGATTTGTATCCCAGTCACGCTTTCTGTGTAGCTGTTCATGTGGACATATTGAATGGTATGACCACACGCCCCTAACACCGGCTTGAGCAGTATTATATACAAATATTTCAGAGCGGTGATGTAATAGCACTATCAAGTCAACTGTTAGAAAATGATGAACTATGTGACCGCCAGATAGTAAAAACGGCCCAATCGAAGAAGTACTTCGATGTAGCCAAGGCATTCGATGTAGCCAAAGGACATCGTAAGTTTTCTCAAAATGTCATAAAAACCCGATTTGATACCAAGTATTAATTAAACACAACGTAGCCTATGCTCGTGCCTTAAGTCATATTACACTTGCAAGGCAAGCCAATGTCAGCTACTTGTAACTTTAGTGGACCTTATAGCAAAAGAAGAAACTCAGAAGTCAGCCATGCAGTCGGAGGAAAACCTCGAGGGTATGCCACATGAAACATACTCAAGAAATATCATGAACATGAACCAAGTATAGTTAGTGTATTTAGTCAGGTAGAGAATATCATGCATTACTGAATAACTTGAGAGCACAGACCTAGAGATGTCTGACGTGAAACCATGGACTGCAAAAGTGTCATCCTCAGAGGTTCTAGGGAGTCTTGACCGTAAATTGGATCACTTGTCTGAACAGCAAAGAACAGATATCAAGGATGTCATATTCAACAAAAGGGACGAAGTTACGCAGGATGCGCCTTGCTGTAGCGCAGCATCCATCTGGGTCATCTATACGCGGTAAGACTGACCCTGGGATCATTTGTATTCATTTTCAGTCTACTTTCCCCGAAATGATGTCGTCAGCCAATCTCTACCGACGTAACATCAACGTAGCCCGCCATTTTCGAGTCATGTGCTGTCCTACTTGTTCAAAAGTACATGAGGGAATTCCCCGAAATGATGTCGTCAGTCAATCAGCTAAACTCTACCGACGTACATGTAACATCAACGTAACACAACATTTTCGAGTCATGTGCTGTCCTACTTGTTTAAACTTACAGATCGATCTCTTGGACGATACGGAAGTTATTCATATCTGCATCTTTTGTAAGCTCAGACCATTTGTGTTTCAGAACTAGTAGGAAAAGCCTGTAATATATCAGATTTCTCGAGCCTGTTCTCCGCCCGATGAAGACCGAACAGCATACGTTAAGGTATCGGATATCGCTCCACCACAATGGCGACACACGATTCGCAAGCCATCTTATGGATGGCGACGTGTACGCAAATGCGCAGCAATTAATCCGATTAACAAAGTTTGAAGACTCCGGGAACCATCAAGATATTCCTATGAAGTAGGCTCTCATTTGCAAATTGTCCGGTAGTCAGTGAGTCCATCCGAATACTTTCGTCGGCAAAATAAGGAGAACCGTTGACATTAGAACCTTAATTTTTGGCACGAATGTGCATTAGGGGACTGTTACCAGCAAGTTCTGAGCTGAGCTACTTTTGATGAAAATTCGACCTACTTAAGTGACCTATAACATTACGCTTGGACCTCCAAGTCATCTAGGTGATTTATAACATTACGCTTGGACCCCAAGTCATCTTCCTCACCCTACTTCTTATCTCCAGGCTGTTCAATTTCATGATTTGAAACATATAAACCAATAGTAATACTTCAATTTCAGAGCACGGCACCTATTCCAAGTTGTAATGAATTTGAATAAATGCCTAACAAAACCCAGAGATAAACCGTTTTGCCTGAATTTGGTACGGGATTGAATGGGCCAAATATCTCATTTTAAAAATGAAAATAGAACCAAGAGGGCATTCTTGTATGGGACCAAAGAAAATTCGTATACAATTCAGTTGTCATGTATCTGCAACATAAGGACACGGTACCTTCAACATTTTACAGTGAAAGTCTTTAAATATACTTCCCGTCCTGTCTAATGTTAAGGAGAAAGGGAAGAGAACATTTTCTGTGGCAATAAACTGCATCAAATTTGCCCATCAGAAGGGCAGAATTGGGAATGAATAGCAATATTCTCTCTATGACTTCGTTACTATAATACTTCTTCATTCAATCTGACTGCGAGAAAAGAAATAATTGCAACTGAGAATCGTCGACATTTCTTTTGGAGCATATATTCTCAGCTTTCAAATTTTGTCTACATGTACTAAGGTAATTCAGTCAAACAGTGCAGATTGCTGTGTGTCAGTTGCAGCTTATGTCAGACAAATCATTAAGATTGAATGACTCTAGTAACGACATCAGCCAGAAGACAAAGAGTCAATGCACCCAAGCGAAGTTTTCTCAGTTCCATTGAAGTAAGAGAATAGCTTTGAAACAATGCACATGAGCAGTGTGACTAACGTCACAGGACCTACGAAGTAGGGTAAGCATTAGGACTCCGATGCGAACTGAACTCTTGGAAATCCCCACCCCCCAGTTGAAATCCTGCCTATATTAAGATGGACACTGCCCAAATAATAATCACCAGTGATTTTCATCAAAAATCGCCAGAAATTTTCATCAAAAGTAGGTTAACTCAGAACTTGCTGGTAACAGTCCCCTAATGCATCTTCATGCCAACAAATCAAGGTTCTAATGTCAACGGTTCTCCTTATTTTGCCGACGAAAGGATTCGGATGGACTCACTCACTCACTCACTGACTAACTACCGGACAATTTGCAGATGGTAGCCTACTTCGTAGGAAAATGTTTTAGCACACCCTTGCCCCTTAAGTTAATGGATACGGCGATCCTAACTGTCGCACAAAAAGGTACTTCGATTATTGACACAGAAATTCGTATGCGGACGATGGCTGAATACTGAATTTCAAATCTGACGCCGATACTCTCCTCTTTAACCAAGATAGTGCCATTAGCATCTAGAATGTCATCGCCGATTTCGAAGGTAAAATATCTTTTTAGGTGTATGACGATGGTGGATACGGTAATAAAATGCCCGATGCTTTTCCTAGCAAGATGGCGTCCATATTCACGAGAATGATATTGCAAAGATCGTAAGCGATAACAGCTTTCCACAGATCTTGAGATGTACCCACCTTTTTTTCTTTTTTAGTGTTGTCCGCCAGCCGTAACAACGAAGGCGCATGTTCATTTGCCAAGTGCTCGGTATCGCCGCCATCAGTTTTGTTTGCTACATTATTTGAATTTTCGGTCAGATTTTGCGTGTTCCATTGTTTAAACACCACTATTCCGATTAATTCGACCGAGTATATGATGAATAGAACCTTCGCGATCCACCCTTCTCTCTGGAAGCACCGATTTGACATATCCCTGGTTTTCGCCATCTTGGGGACAAAAAAAACCAGGAACTCACTTGAGGATGCACAGCACAGTTTCGTATAAAATATCAGGGGTGTATCCAAATGTCAGAGAAGTCACAGGCTGGAACTCTCCCCCAAAGTACTTGCCATTTTTAAATTGCATTAATATGAATACACCATAATGGTTGAGTGAAAAGCTGAATGGGGTGAAGGTTTTGGAGAACAGTTGATGAGATCCTACATACGTATTTTTGCCATTTTTTGGAAGCTACTGGATTCACTTGATAAACTCGTACTAAATATATAAAATCTTATTTAAGTAGAAGATACTTTGTCAGTCTAGAGTTGTTTGAGCAGATTACTGATTTCCGAAACAAAAACACATCTGTTGTTTCGAACACAAACTTCGCTTGAAAATAATACTTCAAACTTTCTTTCGATATCATTTTAAGACTAAGAGGGATTTTCTACTTGTCCAAATGTTGAAAATGTCCAGTTGATAAAAAAAAATCCTCATTTACTATGAAGTCACCGGATACGAGAAGTTCAGATTAATTTCCACACAACTTGATAACCTGAAAGTTATTTCAAGCATGTGATAATGAGAGCCCATTATATCTCACTGTAATAACCATTTGAAATAATTTTCTATCAAAAGTCATCTTTATCGAAAAAGTTCAGAAATGATTTTAAATATGATTTTATCACAATATTAAAATGTTTTGCACAAATGTAATCTATTGTCTAGATATCATATGGATAAAGTCTCATCTTGCAATGGTTGGCAGATGAGTTCCGTAAATTGTGTTGAATGTCTCGCCTTATTAACCGTTCGTGAATATCCGAATAATTTTGTGGGGTTTTTTCTGCTTTGGTGGACAGGTGCTTCGTGTATCATTTCAAGTTGTAGAAAACAAGATTTTCGAGCCGTAATAGTTTTGCCAATTTCTCTGTATCTTCCTTTACTTACCTTCAAGTTTAATTTATGCAAGCAAACTCTATATTTTTACCTGCGGCACGCAGGTCTACGGGAGGCTCGCGTTGTTGTTGTTGTTCTTCTTGTTCTTGTGACTTTTTGAAATACGCATGCGCTAAGAGAGTGTGATCTCTGCCACACTTTCCTTTTCAACCTCACATGACAACACTGTCTTCAGGCACGTTTGAATTCATTTGCAACTATATTCGGTGGAATTAATTATTGCTTCGTTGATTTCCGTTCAGACTTCAATTGTCTTACGTCAGTCGCTTAAAAGCTGTCGGTCGTCACATCAGTCACTGTCTTCAGATATTACCATTTTCATTGAACAGGATGCACATGTATATACAATTTAAGATCCTTGGATTTCTTATATACCAAGGAAGACGAGCCGCAACCTTGTCAGTGGTTCAGCTAATTTGCATACAGTCACAGGCGACTGTCTTAGAAAGTAGAAAAATAAGTTCACTACTTCAAGTAATCATTTTATCTACCCAATCTAGATAAAACACAAATTGGTGAAGAAGCATAACAAGTAACGCATTATCATTATGATTAACATTGAATAATACTTGGTATCAAATTATAGATCATGCATCATAAAAACAAACGCAACAATTACGTTTCAGAAGTAAGCGGAACAACTCCGCAACTTTCACCGAATAAAGATGTTTAACTTTACCCCCAAGCAATTCGCATATATGAAATATGTTTTAAAAGGAAGAATAACTTAACCCTCTGTGGGAATCGAAACAATGACCCTCCAATCCCTGGACTTGCACTTAATGTCTTAGCTATACCGACTCATTGATAATACTCAAAACTGGTTTCTTGCGCAAATGATTTTATAATACATAAATGACAATGGAGTATTTAATGAGTCAGACAACCCTATGCGCGAACAATACATCATAGTTGTGCAGTTATATTGTGTACTTTCTGTTACAAGCATGAAATTTGGCACATAGCTATTTCGAATGATCCTCTTTCGGAACACAGTCCCTCTATCCTCATTCTCGCAAGCCAGGGCTTTGCTTCGCTGATATTGATGTTCTCGTCCTCTTCCGCACTCATAATCCCTTTAGAATTGCATTAATCACTTCCGTAAAATCAATACTTATGTGTATCAGCAGACAATGGGCAGAAACATGTTGCATTTGACATCATTCTCTCAAGTCAGAGCCCATTTCTGCTAGAACTTACTGGTTCTACATTTCACAATTTACGTTACTTTGTCAATCAGTTTTATGAATGAAATTACGTCATATATTAGCAGATACTGACCATAAAAGCGATCTATTTGACCTCGTTGTCAAAAGCTAGGACTTTGATTTCCTTGAGAGTTTTTTAAATTTATTTTGATACTTAGATACCCTTTCATATTGACTCATTGATAATACTCAAAACTGGCTTTATGCGCAAATGATTTTATAATACATAAATGACTATGTAGTATTTAATGAGTCAGACAACCCTATGCGCGAACAATACATCATAGTTGTGCAGTTATATTGTGTACTTTCGGTTACAAGCATGAAATTTGGCACATAGCTATTTCGAATGATCCTCTTTCGGAACACAGTCCCTCTATCCTCATTCTCGCAAGCCAGGGCTTTGCTTCGCTGACATTGATGTACTCGTCCTCTTCCGCACTCATAATCCCTTTAGAATTGCATTAATCACTTCCGTAAAATCAATACTTATGTGTATCAGCAGACAATGGGCAGAAACATGTTGCATTTGACATCATTCTCTCAAGTCAGAGCCCATTTCTGCTAGAACTTACTGGTTCTACACTTCACAATTTACGTTACTTTGTCAATCAGTTTTACGAATGAAATTACGTCATATATTAGCAGATACTGACCATAAAAGTGATCTATTTGACCTCGTTGTCAAAAGCTAGGACCTTGATTTCCTTGAGAGTTTTTTTAATTTATTTTGATACTTAGATACCCTTTCATATTGACTTGGAAGTCGTTTTCGCGAATGCAATAATTTGATGTACCAAAAGATAATAACGAGAATTCGACATGATTCTCTTATACACACAGACCTTGTTTAGTGAACTAACCCTGAAATTTCGCACTTAGATCACCGTCCGGATGACTTAATGGCAAACATATTCGCGAATTGATTATAGGGAGATATCCATAGATACTGACAAGAAATTTTTCTTATTTGCACATTTGATTTAAAAAAAAAAAATTAATAAAATTATCAACCTTCGAAAAGGCTTGACCAAACATGTCGGATGAGGTGATATCTCCTAAGGATAAAATAGGTAATCATTTGTATAGAAGGAGCAAACCATGTATTGCTATTGGCTTGCTGCTGCGTGGAAAAGAGTGTCAAGGTACCGTATTTAGTTTGCAGATGATAACCCACATAAATGCAGAAACTTAATTTATTATTCTAATCGAATATCAAGACTGTCACAGGCGTCAATTTGAATCGTGAAAAATGTCATTATGCCTCTTGAACAGTTCGATAAAGCCTTCAACCCCATTCCATAGTTTCACAGATCAAAGTGATAGACCTGATAATAAATTCATTGAAAATTAACTTTGAAGGAAATATAAATTTTTCATTTTCCTCGGCAAAGTAAGCGAGAAGGGAGACTGAAGAGCGTAGACGTTCGCGCTATGACTGAATCCATGAAATTTGTTTGGATTTCCAAATATTTGAAAGCCTTTTTCATTTGCAAAATTCAACGGCTGAACCGAATGTTTTGAAACTTGGAATACACGATACTTGTACCAAGACATTGCCAAAGCGATCATTGTGACCTCGTCTGTCAATTCAGTATAGACGGCACGGACCAGTCAAAATCGTCGGAATTTGAACGGGGAAAGTGAATATATATATATGGTATCAAACCTATTAGTCAATTCCTACAATTGTGGGTTAGAAGTTGAAAATTTCTTCCCTTGGCATGAAAACACTTGCAGATGGCGCTTTTTTTCTACAATTACCACTACCTCCGCTGATATGTCTTTCACTGTATTATTGCCACTGCCGCAGGTTTTGACTACAATGTAGTCATTTCTCACTTGTTTTGTAATATGAAGCCTGCGTATCAGGTAACATTTAGAAGAGTTCCAATTTCCAATGTTTTTTTTCTTGTTATCTGAATGTATTGCAAACATCTAAGGAATTTTTGGGTCAGGCATTGTCAATCATCTGTGAACTTGGTTATTCTATGGAATGGCTCTCATAATTTCTAATTTATATGAATTTAAATCCTGTACTTGATGAAACTCCAGCTTGATGAGTGTGAATTAATTTGGAGATAATGACTTGCACTGTCAACGTTCTGGTACGCACTCAAAATGTGAACATATTCCCACAGAACAGTATACATATGCGCGATTGGTGTAATCTCTTGACTCAATTTAACTCTATCCTTTGTCCTTCTGCCATGATGGTTTTAGCATCAGAGAGTATGTAATGGCGTTATATTCTGTGTTAAGTGAAGAGTTAAGTAAAACCCATACACTCGAACTTTCGACATGTTCTGTTCTCTTAAATAATCTACATTGAAGAACTTATCCTGTACTTCCTGTAAGTTCCTCATGGTGCTCATATGAGCAGTCACAATCAAAGCGTGACTGAGATACATCATTCTCTAGATGACGACTTTACAACGAATATCATATGGATTAAGAATACTGATCAGCGATACGGATTTGATATTTTTGGAACATCATGATGTCTTGCCAGGATCAATGAAAACTGTTGACCTTCTCTCTTGCAGGAAACTAGCCCATGTTTATGTATACTATGATGGTCTTTTTGAATTTGGTGCTAATGCTCTTATATGGAATATGGAATAGGTCTTTAGGTTATGGACGCGGATATTCTTTAAAGGACAACGGCTGAATTATGAATGACGTACCAGACGCTTGTAATTGCATTAAGGGCTACGAAGGTTATGGGATCCAGGTTTTCGGGATCGAGAACTCCCAGAACGTAATTGAAAATGGTTTATGTAGAACCCTCAACTGAGTCACGGGAGATCTCTGCGATCTGATCGAATAAAAACGTTTTTTCCCGGAAAAAGTGATGATGGTAACCTTTGCAAATTGAAAAACTGTTGGCTATCGTCTTGTGGTCATTGGTTTCTCCTGGATGTGTCGTGTTTCCGCACGAAACGCCGCTTGTTGGCGTAAAACGTCATGGGTTTTTAGTGCAGAAATCAGTATATTGTGTCATTCATCAGGATAGTATGTTCAGGATTACAGAAAATTTATTACCATAGACGTAATACATATTTAAAAATACATGAAAAGAGTCACAATGCTATGAATTTCCAGAATGACTACACAAGCCTCCGCTTATATCGATATGTTTTTACACGAACAAAAGCTTGTTATGTCGAAAGGTTCAAATGTCATTGGCATGGTGTCGTCGTCGTTTATTTCTTCTTTCCAGACCAGAAGGTAGACCGTTGATGTCTTATTCACACATACTCCGCTACAAGACTGTGGACTCGCATTACTGTGTATGAAAACAAAAAAATAGAGTCTGTACTATGCTAAATCATGGTGTATCAATATCTTCGATCGAATTATACGTGCTACTGCAGTTCACTTCCACCCCCCGTCCGCCATTCCAAACTATCTGAAATTAGCTGGGTCACGGTTGACCGCTGGAATTATTTAGCAGAGCCAGATCATATTACCGGTAGGCTACTCCGGTATTCTGCTAACTGGTTAATCGTTGTCCACAATCAACTGAATTGTAATTAGTCACAATTGGCTTCATTTATAAATTGGTGAAATTGTAAGATAACACTCGCTGGTTATTGAGGGCGATACAGTTATACCGACAAAAAGGCCGTGACATTAGAGTACAGTTAACGGATGCGAAGAGAATGACTGTAACCGCGACACTGTTACTAGTACGATACTAATTCGACCGAAAAGTAACATGGACAACAAAGGACCTTGTATCTTTAGATGGGTAAATGGCCCCAGGTCAAGTGCAATACAGAAGTACCAAAATAAAATACTTCCACTACGAGAAATTGTTCAATTGGCATGAAGTACAATATTATATTGTATACTTAGTCAAATTTCAAGGCCCCGAGTCTCATGATTCTCGAGTAACAGAGCCAGGAAGTAGTGCATTCGTGCAAAATAGTTGATTCTGGGGTGAGAACAATTCGTATTGTTCTCCGTAATCATATGAAGATAAACGGTAACCAGAACCAGATTTGTTCCATGACTATGTATTGGAACAGCGAATATGCTGTATCAAGCTGGTTCTGGTTATCGTTTATGTTTATGGAAAGAAATATGAGGTGTTGTCGCCTCAAACCTGGCGATTTTGCACGAATGCACTACTTCACGGTCCTGTTGTTCGAGAATGATGAGACTCAGTGCCTTGAAACTTGAAACTTCTGAGTATACAATATAATATTGTACTTCACGCCAACTGAACAATTTCTTGTATATGTAATATTATATTTTTGGTACTTCTACCGCACCTTTTCTGGGGTCATTTACCCATCTAAACGTACATGGTCCTTCGAAGAAGAGCCACAATGGCACCATAGACTACGTCATTAAACGAAACTTTCGAGTTCTTAGAGTTTAGATAGAGTTGCTCATGGTCAGTGACCTTGATCGTTAACCTTTTAACACCAATCTTGCTTTCATCCGATATATCGCTTCACACTAATGCATTCACTCACAAAAATGTGATTATCAATGGTGATTCTGTTAATTTACCTGTTTATTTTCATCCTAAATCATCCATAAATACTAATAATCATGATAATTACTATACGTTATCGAGACGGTGATCAGAGTCTGTAAGCAGTGTTATCGTTCATGAATGCAAATGAAATTTGGCAAACTGTCCATCATGGTTATCTCTGATGCGGCTGATAGAGCTGATGGGGCAGTCATTTTGACCGGAGATATCTAGGATGGACCCACCTCGCAATTTTCATTTGCCTACATGTGGAAACTTACGATGCGGTAATTAAAAAGGTACTGGTCAGAGTGCCTGTCACTAACTCCACATGCAGGGTTGCTGTGGTGAAGTTATGGCTGAGGGAGAAGGATATCCAAACAGGGCGTCCTGGAATATCCCTATACATGTGGAGAATTCGTGGGGCAGACGTGGGAATTTAATGAAACTAATGTGGGGAATTTACCAATCCAGGCTACACAATCCATCCTCACCTATTCTCTCCTACAAATTGTTCACCTGATCCTCGCCTAGCTTGTCCATAATAATCCCCACGTATTCCATAGTGTATTATTCTACGGGAGTATTTGTAGTATGAACTTTCACCAACGTGTAGTGTTAAAAAGTACTTCAGTCTATTGAGAGGTAAATTATTTTGTGGACAACGGATAAATACTACTACTGATTGTAGGATCTGGGGCCTATACTTATAATATTTTATTTAAAATACAGCTATAATACCCGCTCATAGAAACAATGACACGAAACTTTAGAAATTTGCTGAAATGGCAGCAAATGGGTGCCATGTAAAAATATATTTATCCATATATTTATCTGAATATCAAATATAGTGGGCGGTGGTGGAATGCCATTATTTAAAAAAGAAATAAAACGCGTGTATTTTGCTAATCAAACATGTATAGTATACCTCATGGAATTTGACACATTGAAGCAATATGTTACAAATTGAAGACATTTTGAATGAGAACAACACAAAAAATTGGAATTTTCAGACACCAGGGGATAGAACTTGCCGTTGTATCATATATGATACGTAATTTTGATTGGGACAGATTTTGTAGGCAGAGATCAATCCCTTTGCCAAGAATGCACCATTATTATCGTTGTATAGTATTATAAAAGCAACTGTGTTTCTTTGTAGAATTTCATTTATACTGAGACCAAAATTTCCACCTCCCCTTGGAGCTGCCAAAATTAAAATCGACTCATACTTCATTTTATCCTATATTGTTAAACAACATGGCCGCTAGAGGAAATTAAAAGTGAGGCCAGAAGTTACCGTATCATACATGTTCCACGGGCCACTATACCCAAGTGAATAACGTGATTCTTCTCAAAATACATGTACGTATAAGTGATATTCGCGTCTCGCTTAAATGAATAATTCTTCAAGTGTTCGCTACAATCTGAACATAACCATTTTATCAAATCACAGGCTAGCTAGGTTTTCCAAATGCACGCGCGCAAATAAAGAAAAAATGTTTGGTATTTGCTGTAATACTGTAATACAAACCATATCAGTTGTTGATCCTTCTTTATAGGAACAAAAGAAATCGGAAATTCCACTATTCGTATTTATCACTGGTATCTTGGCGTTCTTTCCGGTGGTAAGGTCGCAAAGGTCAAACTCTGGGCGCCTCTACCATTAGAGGGGTAGTCTGTGTTAGCCCATTGAGAAATACCCTTTTTATCAAGTACTCTTTGTCACAATGAACTGTCAAGGGTTAGAATTACTTGATTCTCGTTATAATATTTTCATAGATATACTGAAATTTCATATGTGCTTGTAACTTACTCGCAGGCTCCTTTGGTCACGTACTGGAAAACGCCAATATCTGGAAAATGGGCAGTGTCTTTCACCTCTCCGAAGATTTTCAGCATTAGAAATTTGATGATTTAGCAGAAAATTGGTGCCATGTGAAGATACATTTATCCATATATTTATCTGAATATCAAATATAGTGGGCGGTGGTGGAATGCCATTATTTAAAATAAAAATAAAACGCCTGTATTTGGCTAATCAAACATGTATAGTATACCTCATGGAATTTGACACATTGAAGCAATATGTTACAAAATGAAGACATTTTGAATGAGAACAACACAAAAAATTGGAATTTTCAGACACCAGGGGATAGAACTTGCCGTTGTATCATATATGATACGTAATTTTGATTGGGACAGATTTTGTAGGCAGAGATCAAACCCTTTGCCAAGAATGCACCTTTATTATCGTTGTATAGTATTATAAAAGCAACTGTGTTTCTTTGTAGAGTTTCATTTATAATGAGACCAAAATTTCCACCTCCCCTTGGAGCTGCCAAAATTAAAATCGACTCATACTTCATTTTATCCTATATTGTTAAACAACATGGCCGCTAGAGGAAATTAGAAGTGCAGCATCTATGATACAACCGGCATTAATGCTATCGATGGGTCTGATGGCCTTCGAAATGAGGCCAGAAGTTACCGTATCATACATGTTCCACGGGCCACTATACCCAAGTGAATAACGTGATTCTTCTCAAAATACATGTACGTATAAGTGATATTCGCGTCTCGCTTAAATGAATAATTCTTCAAGTGTTCGCCACAATCTGAACATAACCATTTTATCAAATCACAGGCTAGCTAGGTTTTCAAATGCACGAGCGCAAATAAAGAAAAATGCTTGGTATTTGCTGTAATACTGTAATACAAGCCATATCAGTTGTTGATCCTTCTTTATAGGAACAAAAGAAATCGGAAATTCCACTATTCGTATTTATCACTGGTATCTTAGCGTTTCTTCCAGTGGCAAGGTCGCAAAGGTCAAACTCTGGGTGCCTCTACCATTAGAGGGGTAGTCAGTATTAGCCCATTGAGAAATACCCTTTTTATCAAGTACTCTTCGTCACAATGAACTGTCAAGGGTTAGGATTACTTGATTCTCGTTATAATATTTTCATAGATATACTGAAATTTCATATGTGCTTGTAACTTACTCGCAGGCTCCTTTGGTCACGTACTGGAAAACGCCAATGTCTGGAAAATGGACAGTGTCTCTCACCTCTCCGAAGATGTTCGTCTTATTGTCCGGCACTTTTTCAGCAAAACTGATGCTGGAAACTTAAAACAGTTCAATTATATATCGAAATTCCACATTCAAAATAATAACATATCCAACTCCGCAGAGTTTAATTGCTAATTATTATTCCAGTGAAGATACGCAGTATAATATCCACTGTTCATGCAGGCCAGCGGCATATTGGAAATACACAAGCTTCATCTGTATAACATTGACTGCATATGGCTTAGCTCTTTTCCATTCTCCCTACTCATTGTTAGCCCATCTTCACAAGTCCAGGTAAATCCTAAATATCGATATCCCAAGTCTGCGGTTTATTTTTTGACTCGCAATGTCGATATTAGACTGATCTTAAGGTAGTTTGGCCAGCGATGAAATTCACATCTCAAACCTCGTAGCGGATTGGTATAATGAGCTGGCTTAGCGCGCGAACAGCCTGGTTCTTTTCACAGAAAACCTCTTTGGTTTACATCCAGAATTGCTATGGGTTACAAACCAGGCTAGTGTATCGATCCTAATGGATCGATCGATACAATGGTTGGCGAGGATGTGACAGCCCGACTCACAAACCACCCCACATCACCCCATTATCTGTATCTACCTCGGACAGCACATGTCTCTATTATTAGAAGTCCCATTGGAACGCTTCGGATGAATCTTTTTCTTCCTCCTGGCCTGTTTTGTAGCTAGATTCATAGCTGGTTCTAGAAGCTGCACCACCAAGCGTCTTTCAACCCTATTGACGAGGGCCCTTCAGGAGGTAAAAGAAGGTATTGCGCCACTATTTCTAAAAGACTTTGGAGTTGAATGTATGTGGATATTGAAAAACTCAAAATGTCTTTCGGAAGTACTTGATGCTAAAGATCACATACCGTACAGACATGTATCCACATGGGATTTCTCGACTCTCTATACTACAATCCCTCATCAGGACCTTATTGACCGTCTAAGTTCATTAATAGTATCTGCGTTCAAGAAAACTGATCGTTGATATATTAATATCGGAAGCCATAAAGCATTCTTTAGCTCTACTACATACAAGAGATATCATTCATGGGATGTTTCTTTGTTTATAGAGTTGCTTGAATTTCTCATTAAAAATATCTATGTGAAATTTGGCAACACAATATATCAGCAGCATATAGGTATTCCAATGGGTACTAATTGTGCACCCCTGTTGGCTGACCTGTATCTGTTCTCTTATAAATATGACTATATGCAGGCGCTTTCAAAAACCGATCCATTCAAAGCCCGTTCCTTCTCATTCACCAAACGCTATTTAGACGATCTTCTCGCTGTGGATAGTCGCTATATAAATGACGCAGTGAATGATATATATCCACCTTCACTGGACTTGAAGGAAACTACAGATAGCCCTACACTGTAAATGTGGCGTATAGGATTTAAACACCATCATGACACGTTTAGGTCTAAATGTGTTTAGGAAAGTGTTGAAAATCGATACACATTTTTATTTTGACACATCACAAATTAAACACGTTGTGAATATAAACACATTCCGCAACACATAAGTATATGACATGTTTAGCATTTAAACACATTTCATGGATCTTGACACATTCTTAAACACATTCCTAAACGCGAATATTTTAGGCGTTTAATTCAGAACACAATTCTAAACACAATAGAATAGCACAAAGCATGACATGTTTAGCATTTAAACACAATTTGTCGGCTATCTTCAACACATTACTAAACGCATATTTCATGTGTTTAATTCAAACACACAAACCTAAACGTAATATTATGTTTACATGGCGTGACAAATTTGCATATTTTGTATTTGGCTTCATTCGTTAGCTGCTTGCCCTAAAGTGTGTGAAAATACGCCTAGAAACATTCAGATACATTCTTTCATCGTTTAGCTGTAGTTTTGAAATAGTTTTGTGAAGTCGTATAAACATCGACGACGGATTATTTCGTGTGCACTGTAACACAATCCGCGCAGTGATACAACACTTGTATCGTCTGACGTCACACATTTGCGCGCGCGCGTAACGGGCATTTCTGCAAGAAGACGACAAGTGGATGTTGAACAGCAAGGTAAGAATCTTGTCTCATCCATGTTATTTATGACAGAGATGTACAGTTTCATGCCTGTATCATTCATTTTATTAGCCGTTGAATTTGATGTGAGGCCGATGTTGCGTACCGTAATGTAGTTTTTGTTGGATAAAATGTCGACATGTTTCGTCATCATGTCATTTTGCTCGCGACCGAGTAGGCCTAGACCTGCAATCTTCGAAGGTAAAACGAATAGTTATTTTTCAAGTAAATTTGGCGAACCAGCTTTTTTTATCAAGATTGAGAGAGGGGGGGAGTTGTCTTGATGCATTGATCTGTATCATGGTGCCGCGTCAATTCATGGAATGACTCATGTTGGACCTGGTGAGGGAAGGGGGGGGGGGATATTTTTATTTCACCGTAGTCTTTGCTTCATTGTCATTCATAAATCAAATGTATTGTTGATTCGGCATGTAATTGTCCAAATGTGGGCACTGTGACCAGTGTCATTGTGTTGTATTTAAATTTGGGAAATAATTATATTCCAGAAAAGAAAAAAATATTTATATTTTTATTAACAACATCAGTTGGGGTGGTGAGGGAAGGGGGGGGGGGTTATTTCACCGTAGTCTTCGCTTCATTGTCATTCATAAATGTATTGTTCATTCGGAATGTATTTATATTTTTATTAACAACATCAGCAATATCGACGAAGACACCCAAGAACAGACAAGCCATGGTGGTGACCGGTACACTTGGCTGTTCGACTTCCCCGTACCATACACTTTCTCCCCCCCGCCCCCCCCGTACGTGTAGTTTATGCTTTTCACGCATTGAGTTATCACCCGTAGCTAGGCTTTTCTGTACTGGAGATAAATAAAGGTAGTTTTATAACAGTAACTACGGTAAGAAACGTCGATGAACTTTCTTATAGTGCAGGAGTAATTCTAACAGCCGAGTTTGAAATAGTTTAGTTTAGTTTTTCAATTTGCTCTGTTCATACATGGCAGTGTGACTATTAATAAACGTCACAGGACCTACAAAATAGGGTAGGCATTATAGGACCCCGACGCGAACTGAACTCTTGGACCACAGGCCCCAGTGTCTGGACAGTAGAAATTTAAATTCAGTATAATTTAAATAATTTAATTTTTTTAAGTCATCCTACTCTCTGTATTATAGGATGACTTAAAAAAAATTAAATTATTTAAATTATACTGAATTTAAATTCTACTGTCCAGACACTGGGGCCTGTGTCTTGGACCCCCCCAAAGTTGAATCCTGCCTATATTAACTTAAGATGGGCACTGCCCAAGTCAGAATCAGCAGTGATTTTCATCAAAAGTAGGTCAGCTCAGAACTTGCTGGTAACAATCCCCTAATGACCTTCATGCCAAAAATCAAGGTTCTAATGTCAACGGTTCTCCTTATTTTGCCGACGAAAGAATTCGGATGAACTGACTCACTGACTCGCTCACACATTACCGGACAATTTGCAAATGAGAGCCTACTTCATAGGAATAAGGACACTGTGGACCTTGGTCACATTCTGCCAAAAGTCTTACAAAGTTGCAGTGTACAAT
Organism: Hanleya hanleyi; assembly: GCA_036873755.1. Lineage (NCBI taxonomy): Eukaryota > Metazoa > Mollusca > Polyplacophora > Lepidopleurida > Hanleyidae > Hanleya > Hanleya hanleyi. Next base: position 28,721 of record JAVTVY010018280.1, read on the forward strand.
GTAGGTCGAGGGGGTCAGAATGCATTGTTCGCTCAGTCAATCAATGACAAACTACTCACTATGACTATAGTAAAAACTGCCTGCATGCAACTATTTTCAGAATTTTGACTAGAAGACTCCTCTGTACCTGTGGATATAGACTATGGGGTGTCTATGTTGATATGACAGATCAGTGCTCTCCACTGGAGATGGCCATCAAACTGAAAAATGCCGGTTTTCCATAGATCTGCCACAGGCTTCTGTTGAAGGTTTGTAAATATATATGAATTCCTGAGTAGGCGATGCACAAAGTGATAACTCAGTTGGGGGTGGGGGGGGGGGGACGTCAGAGCATAGGGGATTCAAACATAATCAGGGTGGGGTGGGGGCTTGGGGGACCAAATTCTTACTCAAATTTACCAACAGCCATTCAAGTGCACCTCTTGCCTCTTCAATTAGTGTTAGAGTACCGGTACCGGTACATGTATTTTGTGAAAATATTTCATATGATTTATCAAAACTTAAAATGCATGTGTAAACAAGTATAGGTCTATCATCTCTGTTCTTTATAAATGTATGGGAGATATAATCACGAAGGATGCGTTCTGGGTCAGTGAAAGTGACAACCCTTTTTTGACATTTCTGTTTTCACAGTTTTATGCCATATATATTTGGAAAGCTTGAATTACATATATTAATAATCCATCGAGTACAGTAATGGTGTTTCATACTCCCTTGAATAAGTACATTCACATGATTGTAATCAAACAATACTGGTAATATGAGTTACAATTACATGTATGCCTATTTATATAATATATTAATATTTTAATAGAAGGAAGATGACAGAATCAAAAGTTACGATGTACTGGAACACCTCACTCGAACAGAAGATGGTGTGAAGTATGCAAAGAGTTCTAGCTGCAACACTACAGATCTAATTTGCAGAAAGGATGTAAGTACTGTTGATGAGAAATCTCCACTTCTTTTGTTTGATTTTTAACTTTAGAGCCCCAAAGAAGCTTATTCATTTGGAGTTAAAAATACTGCCTTTCCTTGCCTTTACAGTTCTTTGTATAGCTTGCCCATGCAGCTGTAAAGAACCATGAAACTCTTAACTCCACCTGGGAAAGTGAATGCTTTTTCTTTCAATGCCAAGAAAAACAGACAATCACTTCCAAGTATGCATTGCATACTAGTATGAATTGGTACCAAATTTAAAGATAAAAGCCTAATTGTGGGCAGAAAAGAGCTCATCAGAAGATAGCAGACATTCAGTTTCGTCCCCTGCAGTACTATGACCTAAATCATTTCTATAGAAAAGGTCACATTCATCTATTCTCTGTTGAGAAGCATTTCTCTGGATCATTGAGTGCATTTCATATGCCATTTCACCAGTTGAGAAAATCTGTGATTGCCTTATAGTGTAATTTAAATAAGGTACCCTTGTAAGAGTGGGTGAGTGAGTAGTAGGGTTTAGCGTCGTTTTCAACCTTGTTTCAGTCATATCACGACGGTGCCTACATGTACCATAACACGAGAGTGCTCACAGTTCCTATAATTACCCTGGACACTGAACAGTGATCAGTCCAGCCAGTACAGCACCCGGTCTCCTGTTCAAGTATTGACCGAGCTTAACAATGCTTAACTTCGGTGATTCGACAAGAACCGGTGTGTTACCCTTGTAGGATTACTGTATTCTGTTGTTAACTGTAAATCTGGTAAATTGCAGGGGTCGAAATATTCAAAATAATTTACCTGTCACAAGAGACAGGTGACTAAAAACTTTACCTGTCACCTTTAAGAATTACCTGAAAATGCTATCGTTGAAATTGTCAAGTACATGTATTTCAAGATTAATGACAAAGCTACATGTTGCAAGCTACCAATAAATTAATGACACATTGTTTCCATGTACCAAGTAGCAGCTGTTTGAATGGATTTTGTCAAAGATATATTTTGAACATCAAAACAAATTTATTGGCAACCTGTCACTGGAGTCTAGAGACAGGTATTTTATTTCTGTACCTGTCTTTCAAAAATTACCTGTCTGGGACAGGTAGACAGGTGTAAATTTCGACCCCTGAATTGTGATGGCCTAATGAATAAGAACATCTGCCCTACAAGCCATGTGTTTTGGGTTCAATCTCAGGCCGCAGGAGTTGAAATTTCCACATGTCTGCCTCCCCTGGTAATTTTATAAAAAGACGGGTAGACAAATAAAATACCTGTCTCCAGTGACAGGTAGCCAATAATTTATTTTATTTTTATTTTGGTGTTCAAAATATATCTTTGACAAAATTCATTCAAACAGCTGCAAATTAGTGCATGGAAACAAGGTGTCATTAATTTATGGGTAACGTGCAGCTGCTTTGTCGTTAATTGTGAATTACATGTACTCGACAATTTCAACGACCGCTTGTTCAGGTAATTCTTAAAGGTGACGGGTACACTTTTTGATCTGCTGTCTCGTGTGACTGTTAAATTAGTTTTAATATTTCGACTTCTGGGCCGGGTCAGCTTGAAAATTGTAACTTGTTGCTTGCTAATTTGGACTTAGTTTTAAGAGGATAGATCAAAGGCTGGAGTCCCTGTGTCGGGATAACATTCAGACTGAGAGGCCGGAAAGGACTACATTGATATTGGGGTCTGTCTGGATCATAAATTAAAAAAAAAACTTACCTGTATCAGAGTTTTCTGAAATTTGATTCTATCCCAAAATGCTCATGTGTTTGGAGCGGGGTGGGGGGTCACTACAATTCAGTTGGAATGGCTTTTTTATGACAGTCTGCCCACCGGGGGGCGCCACCATTCATACCCATTCACATCCTGGGGTCAAATCACAATTGTCAATCTTTGGGGACTTCTGTCACTCGGATTTTCATTAACGTTGCTTCTCTGTTATTTCACAGCTGAAAGAGTTCAATACGAAGAGGATGAGGAGCCAGAGTCCGTTGATATTAATCACCCTCACAGATGTCTGAACTGGCAACAACAGTTTCAGTGCTGGAAATATCAGCTGGAAGTGAAATCACGGGTGCCATGCAGCTCTTGCTCCTAAGTTTAAATGAAGTATTAACTTTTGTTGAATTTTTAGCTACAACATACATCTGAAATCGATTGGAACTTTCCTTATAGAACTTGGAACCCAATACAATTCTTGAATGAAGGTACAGTGTCTATATAGATTTATTCAGTACTTTGAATGTACATAATTTTTGCCCATGTGCATTTCATGATTTCGGGGGCATTCTGACACCGCGGAAAGGACATGCATTTTCATATTGTGTGGCCACTTTTTCCATCTGAGGAGTAACCACATTGCTAGCTCACTATGTTTGTTCATGGGCATATGATCTTGGGATCGCTTGAGCTTCCGTTCTTGTTACGATGAAAGTTCATTTCACGAAATTCCAATATATCAGTGGCGCGGGTGTGATGATCATGGTAGCAGTGCACTAATTGACAATAAAATTCAACTAACTGAGAACTTTACTATTATTCCTTTCATTTATTGTTAGACTTTTTCATTGAGGATTGTGAATATCTAGGAATAAGCAACAACACCTATATCTTACAACTTGTAGTCCATGCAAAATTGTGAATTCATCAGATTGCTACTATTTTCTTTCCATCAATTTGTGTTTTGCTGTTCCTGGATGTTCATCATCTGATTTGTGAATTCTATGGTGTTTGGATATCATATATCAGCAGGCATCGAAAGGCATATTGGGAATATACCACCGTTGACATCAGAATGAAGGCCAGTTCACTTCGACATACAATTCTTGAGTCCGAGAGTATTGCACAGCAAACCAGCAGGGAGAATATTTTTGTACTGAAACATGTTCACAGACAGGACACAAAATTTGTGTTTAAATCCATGACATGTAATGAATTTAAACATGTGTGCATTTAAACATGTTAAAAAAAGCGGACAAATTTTGTGTCTAGTTTTCTGTTTAGGGTTATGTTTAGCTTTGTGTCTAGATTCTAAACACAATATTCCTAAACATGTTCAGCTTTGTGATTAGGGTCTAATCACAATCTTCCTAAACATGTTTAGCTATGTGTTTAGGCTCTAAGCACAATATTTCTAAACGTGTTTAGCTTTGTGTTTATGGTCTAAACACAATATCCCTAAACATGTTTAGCTTTGTGTTTAGAATCTAAACACAATAATCCTAAACATGTTAGCATTGTGTTTAGGGTCTAAACACAATATTACTAAACATGTTTAGCTTGTGTTTAAGCTCTAAATACAAACTTTCTAAACATGTTTAGCTATGTGTTTAAGGTCTAAGCACAATATTTCTAAACATGTTGGAATTTAAACGTGTCAAAAACTATGTACAAAATTTGTGTTTAGATTTATGTTTAGGATCTAAACACCAAATTTACAGTGTACAGGCACATCATATTTAGATCTATATGTCTATAAAAATGAAGCGGGCATTCTCTCTCGTCAAATTTATGACAAAAGAGATGATTACAATTTCGACATCGTAAACTATCCCTTTCTGGACAGTAATATTCCAGTGGGACCTGCATATGGCGTATACATATCTCGCCTAGTAGCAGTTTCTAGATCCTGTGTTAAATGTGACAATTTTAATCAACGTCACAAACATTGTTGCAGGGGCTATTCCACCAAGCGCCTCCACTCAAAGTTTCTAAAATTTGGCGATACATATCACATGCTGATAGCAAAATACGAGCGTAGCGTGCAAGAACTATGGCGTTACGTTTCTTAACTTGTGTCTAATTCCGCTTAACCCGGGGATAGGGGCCGTATGAACCCATGTACTTCAAGATCCTCATTGTGCTCATATGAACAGTCACAATCAAAGCGTGACTGAGATACATCAATCTCTAGATGACCACTTTACAACGATTATTATAGATTAAGAATACTGATCAGCGATACGGATTTGAAATATTTGGAACATCATGATGTCTTGTCGCCATCATTGAAAACTGTTGACCGCTTCTCTCTTGCAGGAAACCAGCCTATGCTTATGTATACTAGGATTTTCTTTTTGAATTTAGTGCTAATACCGTTATACGGAATATTCTTTAATGGACGACGGCTGAATTATGAATGATGGACTAGACGCTTGTAATTCTAGCCTGCTCTCGTATGACGACCTCTTCTTCTGTAATCAATATTCCACTAAAAATCTTAATGATGGCTGCCCTGGTTTCTGGTTCGACCTTGAACCATCTTCTCGTTTTAACTTCTGTCGGCCGTCTTTCTTCAATTCGGCATTCGGGTGATATCCAGTTTAAAACGTAAGTTTTTCTTCTTCGGCTTGCATGATTCTGACACAGCGATGTCTGTGGACTTCAATGTGCTTTTAGACAATAACACACCAGACGTCGTTGAGTTGTTCACTGAAAAACGCAATGGTGCTCCTTCGAATAGGTTTCTTGGTAGTTGCCTCGTCGGAAACGTGTCCTGGTTTACGGGATTGGACAGTGATATTTTCTGCCACAAAACCTGTCGCCGTAGTTAGCGGTTGTCGAAGCATCGTAATAATTTTGAGGATTGCTACCAGATACAGCAGAAAGACAACATGTTATTGTTTATCGAAAATGTTGGACATTATTATAGTATTATTTATCAAACAGCCTTGGTCCATAACAACGCACACAATTCTATAATGACAAATATTTCTTCAAACCGTCATTGTCTTCATGGACAAAAACGGTCACAAGTTTTAACCATGTCAGAACACATGCATTGTGTTCCCGGTTTAAAATCTCTGTCCATGACATCGGACGAATATCTGAATAGCAAGCGTCAGATCCTACATTCGATATTCAGCCATCGTCCATAAATAATTTCCGCGCCAATAATCGCTTTCAAGTCGCTTTCACAGTTCATGTGTTTGATTGTTTTGGGGGCGTAGTTTCCTGACCTGTGGCATATTTGGTGTTATAAATATCTTTTAAGTAAATGATCGAGAAAAAATAGGTTTTGTCATGTTTTAGACGTTTGCACATGGAAAAATATAACGGATAACAAATACCTGGGGAGTAGTTGTGGTAGAAATGTAACGATTATGTTTATGTATCTACCATTACATATTCTACATGGCAGGAAACTGTGCTGAGTTTATATATTGCTATAAATAACTGGCAATCAATACATGGGTGTCATCAATAAAATACGCCAAAATAGTAAAACATAGATCTACTTGTGTGTTGCATTTTTACGTCATAAGTGATGCTGCAAAAAAGCGCTAAAACGCCTACACAATTGCCTGCCTCGTCTAACTTGGAATCCATCATGAATTTGATCTTGATACTTGTGGTATGCTATTGTTTTCCTCTGTTTTAGGTGTACTTCAAGGTTATTGAAAGTTTCTTCTAGACACAGAAAATCGCAGAGAGCACAGAAGCTCACAATACAGTGACCACGACAAGAGAGGCCGAGAGAGGTACGTGTAAAAGTATTCTTTTTTAGCACATCCGTAACGCATTTCCCTTGTGTACGGTAAAAACACGGATGTGTCGCAAAAAATACTATGCATTGTCACGTCCATAATCGATTGTTCAGCAGAACCATTTCCCTTGTTAGTTAGTATACGCGCAAAGAATGTTGGTCGTGAATGGATTATCCTTGCAACTATACGGAAGTAAATATTGAGATGGTTAATTTCTTCTGATTTGTATTGGGGCCTTAATCTTTCTGGCTGACTGTCCGAAATTCTCCAATATTCATCAGATTCCCGAGCTGTACAAAAAAAGTACCCAATAAAAAATCTAATTGGCCAGAACTGCATTGTTCTGCCAAAGTTGAATGTGCAGCAACCATATGGCCGAGATTTTATACTCTGCTTTGTGGCGAACACATTGAATAGTCAAAATTGTGTATACCTGACTACGATTTCGCAGACCAACGAGTCATGGAAGAACTTGTATGTTCAGGATTACAGAAAATTTATTACCATAGATGTCATACATATTCAAAATACATGAAAAAAAAAGTTACAATGCCGTGAATTCCCAGAATGATTGCACACTTCTCCGCTTATGGCGATATGTTTTTACACGAACAAAAGACTGGTATGTCGAAAGGTTCAAATGTCATTGGTATGGTGTCGTCGTCATCTATTACTTCCTTCCAGACCAGAAGGTAGACCGTTGACGTCTCAATCACACATACTCCGCTACAAGACTGCAAACTCGGATCACTATGTATGGAAAAAAAGATAGAATCTGTACTATGATAAATCATGGTGTATCAATATCTTCGATCGAGCTATATGTGCTACTGCAGATCACTCACCCCCCCCCCCTCCGCCATTCCAAACGATCTGGAATTAGCGTCTACCAGAGCCAGATCATATTACCGGTAGGCTACTCCACTATTCTGCTAACTGGGTAATTGTTCATAATCAACTGAATTGTAATTGGTGACAATTGGCTTCATTTAAAAATTGGTGAGATATGTAACACTCCGCGTTTATTGAGGGCGATGCAGTTATACCGAGTATAGGCCATGATATTACAGTAAATTAACCGATGCGAAGATTGCTAAACAACATGGCCACTAGAGGAAATTATGAGTGTAGCTTCTATGATACATCCGGCATTAATGTTACCGATGTGTCTGACAGCCAACGAAATGAGCATCCTCTCCCAGGGTGCTTTGCGCTACGCTGTATTTACTCCTGTAGGGGTCTCGTCATGTTTTGCAGGATTCCTGCAGAAACCATGAACTGTTCAATTTGACTGTTTTACTGATCGCAAAATGTATCTTTATCTCGAAATGCACTAACAGTTATTCAATGTATTTTACAACGCCAGGTTCACACAGTTTGAAAGCAGCTTTTTGACAAATTACCCTAGAACTATATGTTGCGGAAATATATTTCGGTGAGTAGCGACTGATATCAGTTCGCCCAGTTAAACGGTCGCCATGTTCGTTCACTGTGGCAACAGATGACCTCGGGTCAACTCCCGCACAGCCCGTGATACCCCTACAGCGCTAAATAGAGAGGCGCGAAGCAGAAAGTAATGAATGCCTGGTAGTGCTTGCGAAATGAGGTCAGAAGTTACCGTATTATACATGTCCCACGGGCCACTATACCCAAGTGTACCGCGCTACTGATTGTTCTCAAAATACATGTACGTATGAGTGATATTCGCGTCTCGCGTAGATGAATGATTTTTCAAGTGTTTGCCACAATCTGAACATAACCATTTTATCAAATCGCAGGCTAGCTTAGGTCTTCCGAATGCACGCGCAAATACAAAAAATGTTTGGCATCTGCGAGTCCTGTAATACAAGCCATATCAGTTGTCGATCCTTCTTTATGGGAAAAAAGAAATAAGAAATTCGACTATTCGTATTTATCACAGGTATCTTAGCGTTCCGTCCAGTGGCAAGGTCGCAAAGGTCAAAATCTGGGCGCCTCTACCATTAGAGGGGTAGCCAGTATTAGCCCATTTAGCAGTACCCTTTTATGAAGTACTTTTCGTCACAATGAACTGTCAAGGGTTAGAATTATTAGAGTCTTGTTATAATATTTTCATAGATATACTGAAAGTGCTTGTAACTTACTCGCAGGCTCCTTTTAACACGTACTGGAAAACGCCAATGTCTGGAAAATGGACAGTGTCTCTCACCTCTCCGAAGATGTTCGTCATATTCTCCGAAACTTTCTCAAGGAAAGTGATGCTGGAAAATTACAACAGTTCAATTATATACTGAAATTCCACATTCAAAATAACAACCTACCCAACTCCGCGAAGCCTAATGGCTACTTGAATATTCCAGTGAAGGTACGTAGTATATTTTCCACTGTTCTTGCAGACCAGCAGCATATTGGACATACATAAACTTAATCTTTATAACATTGACTGCATATGGCTTAGCTCTCTTCATTTCTCCCTACTTAAATTCAGAAATGCAACGAGTGGCAAACCAAGCTAGTGTATCTATCCTAATGGACCGATCGATACAATGGCTCGCGAGGATGTGTCAGCCCGACTCACAAACCACCCCACATCACCCCATTATTTATATCTACCTCGGACAGCACATGTCTCCATTATTAGAAGTCCCGGTGGAACGCTTCGGATGGAACTTTTTCTTCTTCCTGGCCTGTCTTCTATCTTCCTCTTGTACGACGACCTCATCTTCTGTGATCAATATTCCACTGAAAATCTTAATGATGGCTGCCCTGCTTTCTGGTTCGACCTTGAACCGCCTTCTTTGTTTAACTTTTGTGGGCCTTCTTTCTTCAGTTCGGCATTCGGTGATATCCAGTTTAAAACGTAAGTTTTTCTTCTTCAGCTTGCATGATTCTCGCCCACCGTTGTCTGTGGACTTCAATGCGCTTCCAGAGAAGAGCACATCAGCCGTCGTTGGGTTGTTCACTGAAGACGCAATAGTGCTCCTTCGAATAGGTTGCTTGGTAGTTGCCTCGTCGGAAACGTGTCCATATTCAGGGGATTGGACGGTAATATTTTCTGCCGCAAAACCTGTCGCCGGGCCTTTGCTCCTTGCCGTGAATATAATTAACGGTTGTAGAAGCACCGTAATAATTTGGAGGATTACTACCAGATACATCTGAAAGAAAACATGGTATTGTTTATCGAAAATGTTAAACATTATTATAGAATTATATATCAAACAGCCTTGGTCCATAACAACGCACAAACTGCTATAATGACAAATCTTTCTCCAAAGCCGTCATTGTCTTCATGGATAAAAACGGCCACAGGTTTTAACGATGTCAGAACGCATGCATTGTGTTCCTGTTTTAAAATCTCTGTCCATCACATCGGACAAATATCTGAATAGCAATCGAAAGATCGTATAACCAACATTCAGCCGGCGTCCATAAATAATTTCCGCGTCAATTATCGCTTTCAAGTTGGATTCACAGTTTACGTATTTGATTGTGTTGGGGGAGTAGTTTGCTGACCTGTGGCATATTTGACGTTATATATACCATTTAAGTAACTGATGAAGAAAAAATTATCTCCCACGGTTTTGTCATGTTTTAGTTTGCACATGGAGAAATATAACGGATAACAAATACCTAGGGAGTAGTTGTGGTAGAAATATAACGATTATGTTCATGTATCTACCATCAAATATTCTACATGACAGGAAACATGGGTGTCACCGATAAAATACGCCAAAATAGTAAAACATAGACCTACCTTTGTTTTGCATTTTTACGTCATAAGTGATAACGCAAAAATGTGCTAAAACGCCTGCACAATTACCTGCCTTGTCTGACTAACTTAGAATCCATCATGAATTTGATCTTGATGCTTGTATGCTATTGTTTACCTCTGTTTTAGGTGTACTTCAAGGTTATTAGAAGATTAGTATAGAAGCAGAAAATCGCAGAGAGCACAGAAGCTCACAATACAGTGTCGACGTCAAGAGAGGCCGAGAGAGGTACGTGTAAAAGTATTCTATATTAGAACCCCTGTAACACGGTTCCCTTACATACGGTTAAAACACGGACGTGTCGCACGAATTGTTCGGGCAGAACTTGTTAGTTAATATACGCGCTAATAATGCTGGTCGTGATTGAATAATCCTTGCAACTATACGGAAGTAAATATTTGTGGTGATGGTTAATTGCTTCTATATTCTTCAGCAAATGAACTTTTTAATCAGATTGCCAAAACCCCCTCTTCGGAAGGCGTATACCGCTCGTCTTGATATATGCACACACATATAAAATGAATCTTAGTCTCGCAACAGCTAACACAGAAAATATGTTCGGATCAATGAAAAAATATTATTTCATCTTTAAGGATGTCCGCTGGTGGTAAATCAAAGTAATTAATATTTTGGATAATGTGTGCTGTTGCATTCATAATTGTGTATCATGAGGAAAACGAAAAAAAAAAAGGTTCGTGTGCATTTTTTTATCTATAGACAATGTTAAGTGGACTTACTCATGCTACATTTGATAACCCAGAAAACACAGGGAATAGTTCTGGATTTGAAGCAAATTCATGAAAAAATTCGATGGATGTTGCTGCACAAAATTCTTGGCTAGAAGACTTTTAAAGGAAATCCTCATCTCTTAACCTAGGAAAGGGAGATAACCTAATGGGAAAACATGGAAAATGACCGCCAAAGCCCCAAATCACCAGGGGACTACCTTAAACTCTCCATATTATATTATTTGTTGCATAACGTGCCGTGGTGGTTTTTGTGAAGGATCAATGCTGGCATAGTCAGTGATGGACTAACTATCACGCACATCATGAAGAACGTTTCAGCGTAATACACGAACATAAATTATACATCTTTATCATATATTGGAAGTACCGTATTCCTCAGACTTAGAATGATCATGTACAATGAATTTTCTATTTTTCATTCCGAGGTGGGTGCTTTATACATGTTATATGTTTCCATTGGGGTTAAACATGAGAGTTACTGCTGGCAACAGGCATTTCTCAACGTCTCAATGTATCCACATATTGGTACAACCATCACGAATTGGGTGCCATGGGGTTCCACGAAATTGAACGCAACATAACAACGTTGGAGGAAAGATGCCTGCGTACTGATAAGAAGCCATATGGTCCCACAGGCAAATATAATCAGACTGCTTATTTCTAAAAACATGACGAATACCCAAAACCGTCGATTATTTGTATCCCACCGACGCTCATATTGAAGAAGTTCATGTGAACATCTTGACGGCACGAACCCTAGCACCGGCTTGAGCGGTATTAAATACAAATCTAATATCAAGTCATCTGATAAAAAATGATTAACTATGTGACCGTTAGATAGAACAAACGGCCGGAACGAGAGGGTATGAATATAATGAAAGTTCTTATTCAGACCACATGTGAGGCCCGACGCCGACCAAGCGCTCTATAAGTCACCATGTTTAGCAGTCACAAAAAGTTCCATTTGCCGGCCCTGGTCCTTTGACTAACGCTACATCACTTCCGGGCTGAAATTTTCAGACTTTCAAATTTCGGACTTTCTTCCAGTCATTGAACGGGTTTGTATAGACAAAATCAATGAACAGCTTATACCATTAGAGCCTTGGACATCATCCCCAAAATTGACCCGAGTATGTTTTCTGTCGGTCACAATAAAGTTCATTGAACTGTAGATAGAGCAACTTATCTGTAATGCTCATTGGCTCAGTACCCTAGATTCAAACCAAATTTGCCACCGTAATTTCGGCTTAGATACAATCAAAGTAAACCTAGTTGGTGATCGGATATAATAAATGCTTACTCAGCCTTGGCCTGTCATTTGTTCCTACACCTAAACCACCTAATGGTATGGACGCAATCATCGATAGTGGACAGATAGATTCATTGGTTTTAATAATCAGACATCCTTAGTCGATCGCTTTAGATGATTCACGGCGAGAAACCTCCATTTACGGCTAAATCCAACTGATTATCTACAAATGTGGACTCCGAAATACCAAAAGCTGTTAGAAAGGTCAAAATATAAAGTTTATTATTTTTCAAAATCGACATTTTGGCAATTCTCAAAATTTAACGTTTTTGAAATGTCACTCTTTATCAAAATTACGCCACAATCACAAAATCGTGATCAAACCAGTGGACAAGGACTCGGCTACAGTTATAGTGTCTTGAGAAAATTATATCAAGGAAGCCCAACGACTACTTGACAATCCCAGACAAAAATGAATTTGGACACAGAATTCGAAAATATTCTTTAACGTACACGAGACAAACAACTGGAGATTGTTTTACATTTTACCGAAAATTCCCAAACCAGTAAACAATAGAAAGGATCCTATTCCCCTACCAGACCGCCTATTGTGGCGTTCGCCAAACATGATTGTAAATAATTTCCTTTAGAATTCGATCTAGATCAGTCAATAAACAAAGCAATATTCGCATGTTTCAAACTCATTGTATGTTATTTCTGCTTACTGAAGTTGCATTTTTAAAATAAATCAACTTAATGACGGTTTATATGCTTGAGTACATCTTTAAACGCTTTTTCTAAAGTTGATTATAGTTTTTATTTTTAATAAACGTCTGTGTCCGTGCCTGGAATTCATATACAATATACATACATACACATACGTACATTGTTAGTTTGTAAAATCTATTTCAATTGTACTTGGATACACAGGTTACTAGGCTTACCCTCACCAAGTTATAGTTCAAATGGTTTCGAAATTTTGATGTGTCTCTGTTAACCTCATAATATTCTCGAAAGGTCGTTCTTTTACCTTATATATCCATGAATTCGACGAATTCAATATACATCATTAGAAGGCTAGCAAATTTCTAATAAAACAACTATTCGTTTGCCTACTGTCTGTATAATACTGCTTGTCTACCTACTGATGTTTTGCTCGATTTGACATTATCTCTTATTAGAGTGATCTCTTACTTTTAGCCAAGCTTGCAGAACATCTCTGCAGAATCTATGTGTACATTTCGTTCTTATTTCTTCTGTGAATAAATACCCTCTATTGATAATATTTTATAACATACGTTTCAAAAAACACTTGCATACTGGGAGCGTGTCGCTAATAGCCAAAGTATCCACTTACCTCTTAATGAAATAATGAAGCATTTCAATTCTATCAATTTCATCCCCTCTTATTCGTGGCATTGAAGTTCGAAAAGAAACTGAGTGAAAAGTTATTTTCCAATCGACTAGCAAAATTATTCCCGAAATGTAGTAATTGACTGTATATTCCATTAGACTGTAGATTAGACGAGTATTTTCCCCAATATACCCCAACTGTTCAATCCTGAAAGCGTAATGCTAATTAGAGTTCTTATAATCTATTTAACTTTTTCGACAATGTAATCAATGCAAGTTTATATACAATACTGAGTAATGAAATTGGGTGCAATTATTTTAAGGAAAAAATATGGATTAGCCTTTCTTTGGTAGACATGTAATAAATCCTTGCGTTTACGTGACAGAGGGTCCCCCATTTCCATAGCCTTCATTTATAGATATTGAAATGAAAACTCCAATATCATTATAGAAAATTTAATAAAAATTCAGCTGGATAACCATCTAAGCCAGGAATTTTTGTCTTCTATATATTTCCCTTTGTTTCATTTCTCTCTCTAGTAATTTGGCCTGTTCAGCAGACAATTCTGTCAAATAGGAATATTATTCAATTGTTCTTTATGGCGATATTCTTTCACTCTCTTGCAGAGTATGTATCTCTGTCAAAACATTCAGCTTGTTTATGAACCTCATATCCATCCTCTCGTTTTACTTCCGGAAAAAGTTTGTTGTCAAAAGTACTTCTCACTAAGCTACAAACAGATCTATATTGTTGTCCAGGATCGGAAGCGTCTAAGACAATCCATCCAAGCCTGTCCAATCACTCTTGGGGAAAGTGTTTGGTTTCATTATTTTCCTATTAACACGCCCAGAAGGTTTTAATGTTACTCTATCGGGTCGAAGCTTCAAAATCTCGATTTTTTTTGTCTTATACTAGAGTACACAGTAAAACCTACAAGTTGGGGGAATAAGAAATTATGAAAATTAGTGCATTGTAGTAAAAAACACATGACTTTTTAAAACTCAAGATTCAAGACTGTGTGTTGAGGTCCACGGCCAAAGAAGCGTAACTAATTGGCTCACCTAGCATAACATCCTCGAATAATCATGGAACTGTGAATATTTGAAAATCTGAGTACAATGTGTGTTATCCGAATGTGTAAATGAAGTTTGAACAGGACGTTTACGGCACAATCTTGATAAACAATGTAGGCCTAAAACTTACTTTGCCCGTCAAATAATTATAATAAAGTCGGAACACGTACAATAGTGTTTGACATCTACTCAAGTGGTCACAGCATTGTCTCAGCGGAGTTCTTATCCAGCTGCGAACAGGGGATTACCGTGGTTCAAGGGATCGATCACAGTGCTGATTGGTTTTTGGCCGTTTTCTCCGTTTAGTTTTTCGCCAAAAAGTGGTTTTCCCCGTTCTAATTTCTCTCTTGTTATTTGACGTACAAACATGAACTTTGAACACAATATGCCAGTCGTGTAGATCTTCAAAACGTTGCTTCAAATTTTATAAGTTCGGCCCTGTTCATTAATTATTCATGATTTAGTGGAGAGGGGTCGATTTTTTGTAGATTTTTTTCAATCTTTCAACTTTGCACGACGATGAAATAACTTCTAAGTGCTAACTAAAAAAACTGAGGCAATCTATTTTTATTCGAATGGTAAAGTTCATTATTCCAAAAAGTAAGTTTATTTGATGGAAACTGAGAGTGATTTTGAGCACTATACTTTTCTAAATGACAAAATTTATCTTTAAATAAATCGATTCTTGTAATATATTCGAGAAAGTCATTTATTTATCTAAATTCCTTGAATCAAGAGCTTTCAGAAAATATATAGTTTGTATGGATACAAAAAGCACTGCTCCGCAATTAAGTAAAATTGTGATACGTACACGTACGCAACTGGGACCCGATACAGTAACCTTAAAAGGACAAACGCTTGTCATAAATTTATAGATTTAATAAACGATCATGACATAATAGCTTGTGTTGAAACAAAATTAGATAAATATGATCAAATCACAAAACTTGCATGATACGAATTATTCCCAGCAAATAGGAAACAGATTAGCATTCATAAATCGGATGGAATCGGGTTATTTTACAGGAAAATTTGTTATCTTTTGTCCATATATCTGAATTACCATGTGCATATGTGTTCTGGATCAAAGTATCAGAACTTAAAAGAAAGTGTAAACCAGCTAAACAAAAGAAGGACAGAAAATCACAATATAGAAGCAATCAAAACAATTAACCTCATGTGTGTCAATATGACATCAGAATCAGTTTTATCACATTTCAGACTTACAAATATACTAGGTTTATTGTCTTGGTGAGAATTTTTCCGTACGACGTCGGGGATTACATTTTATTTTTTAGGGTATTCTTGCATTTACCATGGTTTTCCCAATGTTGAGGCGTTTAATCCATCAGCCGCCCCTCGAGGCCCAGCTAATATTGTCAAATGTGTAACTTATTTGGCCTGGTCTGTCATGACAGCTCCCAAGCTAACGTATCTAATTCCGCTTCAGCCGGTCTTAGGGGCCGTGTAGTACTTCAGTCTTAACACATGAAATGCTGCAATAAAAGCGCGACTGAGGCACTAAGGCTACGTCTCAGAATCCTCCGTTTTGTAATCTGAATGTGAGGTGCCAAGGGAGGCTTCCTCTGAAGTTAATTGGCTGCTTTTATTCACCAGACGTCGTCAACTTTCCCACCTCTTACGCATTCACAATTTATACATCACACAAACTGGACTGTCAGTAGCCCAGCGAAATATTCGCCTGTTAGAATTATATTCGCTCCGACCAAGGGTGTCCAACCTAAAAACACTTGGTCTGACAAACCTGGTCAAAACTGGTGATCAAATAATATCTGGTCGTCCTCGACCATATCACCCTCACAACTGTACATTTCGAATGATTATTTTCAACAATGTTTATTAGGTCGCTATTTCGGACCATATTTATTATTGTCTCTCTCGTCTCTCATCGCTTTACAGCTGCGACAATATAACTCTTGGTCATACGAATAATTTCACTAATGTTTCTTTTTGTCGCATTTACCACATTTTTATTGTCCCCCTCGCGAATGGATTTACCATACAAATCCTGGTCATATGAATAATTTGAACTGTTTGATCGGTTTTTGCGACCATATTTTTTATGGACGCTCACATGTCTGGGTTTAGACCTGTGATCATACAATAATGGGTCGAAGTAATAGTTCGACAACTTCATTCGCTATTGTGGCCATATTTTTTTATGGTCGCGCGTGTGACGAGAACTAAGATATTTGAAGAATAAATATCTGAGCGAAAATTTTAACATTTGAAACCTGTTAATAGAGTGATTGAATTATTACCATGTCTATATAGTACTGATTTGGCTTAAGATGTGATATATCTGGAAGAATACCAACTTCAATGCAAGTACTAAACTGTTCGTGTTTTCTTGGATGCATAGCGGGTCAATTAGATTACCTTAATATATGTGAAAATTTCACCCATCATATTGTTCGTCATCATAAAGAAACTATGACTGCCTCAGACCAAGAAATTCTCGACAAGCTTGAGCGAATACAGCGAATGGCTACCAAACAAAGCATGGCCATCTCCTACAGAGAATAATGACCAAAAAATGTATGGTCGACTCCGACCGACAAATAAATTCTTGCTCACGCTTGAGCAACCACAGAGCATGGCTATCAAACAAAGTATGGCGGACCTTATGGTCGACCGGATAATTCCTGGTGGAAACGACCAGAAAAATATGGTCGCCTCCGGCCATATAAAATATGACCGACCAAGTACGCGACCAAACAAAATCTGAGATTTTCGTTTTTTTCGCTCAGAGGACTAGCATGCTGGATTGTATACCCTCGTGTAAAAGTACCATGTTCACAAATTCTTTATTTTACTTGCATGTATAGTCATTATTACTGAGAATACAATAATGATATACTACTGAGAATTTCTAGCTATAAATATACAACAAACACATTTCTATCATCTTTCCAATCTTCTCGAGAAAAAATACAATATTTATATTAATATAGTCATCCATTGCATAGTGTATCAAGGAGAAAATAACTATTCTGGTTTATAATAAAGTTGAATGAAACCACCTCCGCGTGAAATAACTGTTTTGTTACCACTTACATTGACTTATATCACATATTGTGAAGAGTGTGGGAAAAAGTTGAAGTTGCTTGACCGACGACCGAATATTGAATGACGAACTAGACGCTTGTATTGTCGATTTGGCGACTAATAAATACAAACAAACGACGTAGGATTATTTATATATATTATTAGTTAGAACAGCTCTCATTTTGCGAAAATCGGGGATCTATACAATAGAGAAATACAGGAGACACTAAACACTATAGTCATAAGTTCTACCTCCCCGGCCCTAAAACACTGGTCCCCTATGATAGAGTTATCGTTACTTCACAATCCAAATCATTACTGTGTGAAATTAATCTGAGAGTTAACTAGGTCGGTTTAAATTTAATGGCATATTTGATATGGTTTAATAGAAGCTGTCGAATCTTTCTTTTTTATATATTTTTGGTGAAAAGAAATTTTCAACAGTAGAATTGGGTTATAATATGGAATGAATATAATAAATATTTTTAGCTATCATATGTATAATGTGCGATGTATATGTGATACTCCCAGGAGCCAATCTCACGATAGGTCCGACTCGGTTGTTCAACACGGTTTTCAGCCAGCTAAACTACGCAGATACACCGCAGTTCATCACCCGTAGAATTTTGACAGGCGATGTATGATGTTTATAAATAATAGCTAATACTATTAGATTTACAAACATTGATGACACCAGCAGTTGTTAAATTTGTTGACGAAGGGAATATAAAACACTTACCCTGACTGGTACTGATCTTTTCTTTGTCTGCTTTGAAAAACAGTTCGATGCAATTTTTGCCTATCGCAAAAAATACAGAGATTCGCGGCACGTTTGCATGGGCTGTAATTAAAGTAGAGCAATTAGCTCAAGTACTTTGACGGTTATGCTAGAGTGACCTGGGTGATCATAAACTTTAGTTTTTAATTATTTGCATCCCTGTTACTGTCTTATGATGGTGTCCGGCTAAATGACAATTTCTAAGAAATCATTGTATTGTCTCAAACGGAACTGTTTTCAAGGAAATGCCTTAAATATAGCCAAGTCAAGATGTCGTCACCTTTTCCTTGTTGTTTTCGAGAAATTAATTAATAATAGAGTAGTTTCCACTTTATTAATTAAAAAACAAAATGTATGCTATTCATTAGCTGTCGTGAGCTGTCATTCGGAACATCCTTCTAATTACCATAAACGCATATATTGCAAAATACCTATATCACATGTGTACCAAAACATATAATATTCTTATTAATCTTGAAATCAACAGTGTGAATAAATAAATAAATAAATTCTGGTTAGATAATATGAGAAAAGTACTAAAGCAACCACAATGAAGAACTCTAAAAGAGGCGTGGAAGTTACAATTCAGTCCTCATATAGGACTTGACGAGTTCTGTTTTCCTGTCAAATATGAGGCCCTATCGCTCATACTTTAGGAGACATATATGCCTCAATCTGGCTCGAAACTGGTCCCTTCAACTGCGTTCTGATGTCTAACTTCACGAAATTATTTAATATTTCGTTGTTCACACAAACGGAAAAGAACGCTTTACACAACATGCATACTTGATTGCAATGATATATTCAAACCACGTAGAAACCGTGATGTAATATACAATTATGTGATTCCAGTGAGGTGAAACAAACAAACAGCCTTCGGCCTCGATGAATATTGGTTTTCTCTGGTCCATAACACATCGTATTTACCGAACTGGAATCACATAATTGTTTTATTATATGAAACAATCGAAATACGTTTGAATTTGTATTGGCTGGATGAAATATATATGGGAAAGATAATTATTTTGAATTTGTTCATTAGATATATCTCCCCATCACGCAAGTTGGAACGGGGCGTCAGCCGCACAACGGGTGTTCGAAATGACGTCAGTCGCGCGACCGGCTTCGGCAGTGACGTCAACAAAAGTTATATTCACCGGTCGGTGAATATAACATTCTGGCAGGTGAATATAGCTTTTTGTGAGATATCACATGACCGCCAATTGACTAATCGCAAGGTATATTCGCCACCAGTAAAATAATAACGTATATTATATACGCATGGAGCTCCATGCGTAAAAATGCTAATATGTGGGCATACTATAGACAAAATTATTAAACGTAGCATGCCAGCTGTTTGAAGTACATTTAACTCTGATTAAGGTTCCACGATCCCAAACAGACTTCCAAATATCGAGAAAAGGTTTCTTGTTTGGTAACAGCAAAGTGATTAATCCATTCGTTATCGAAAATTAAGCTTTTGAAATGAACTGTCAGAAAAGAAATTAAAGAAAATCGCTTGTCACTCACTCAGTAGTTCCTGCTCGTTGTTGTTTAGCTGCCTCTTTTTTGAGAAAAAAAAACACACACACACAGACGTTCAGAGACACTCTGGCTGTAAATATGTTCATATTTTGGCAAGTATTCCAAGTCACCCCAAGGCCGAACGACTGAACACTCACTAATTAGCAAATCATAATTCGTATGTAGTAGCACAATTAACTTAAGTATTTGGAAGGTTTTTTCCCCAGGCTGGATTTTGCAATATTGACATCTCACTTACCCTCGTTACCTATTTGAGAAGTGAAAAAGCTCTGACAAATCACCACAGTTGACGGTACATGATTCAGAGGTGTGTGTGTGTGTGGGGGGGGGGGGGTGGTGACATTTTTCGTACTGGAATGAGGGAGTGAGTACAGATATTTTGTTACCCGCATCGAAGAGTGTTCAACCCTTTGTATTTCGATAGGCTACATGCATATAACCGATGCGGAATTCTACTTAAAGGTGAAATGCAAAGGTTTTCATATTTCCCTATTTATATTCTTTGCGGGCTAGTTAATGATGGAAATATCAGTCCAAATACTCTGTTTGGTTTTATTTGAAGTATTTTATCTCCTGGTAGCTTTTGAAAAGTGCTTCAAAATTGGCATCTCAAGCCCGACCGATTTCAGAAATGAAATCCGCATCGCTTATCTGGCCTTGTTTGACGTTCGTTTGTGACGTCACATCAGACCATGTGGCCGAGCATCAATACTTTTAACGTTCAGTCTTTGGGCGGCTGGTCTGACGTGACGTCACAATCAAGGAAAGATAAGCGATGACGTTTTGCAAATCTGAATTCAGCTGTGCTAGGGGTACCAACTTTAAAAAGATTCTAGCAGACAAGATAATTCAAATTAAACCAAGTAGATAGACTGGTATTTATATCATTATTCAACCTATATAAAATGTGAAAAGGAGAATCTAAATACCTTTGCATTTCACCTTTAATATGAGTCAGATTTTGAGTCCAATACATCGTAGTCATAGCGAATCATGTCTTTAACCAGATACAGCCTCCATATATTGCCAACAATTCTGTACAAATAATCACGTGTTCTTGTTCTGTTTTGCTCCCTTCACATTTCATATTCATCCCTGCAGCTTACATATTCACATTGCACTCTGTGCCGTTCTAATTTCACATTGCTGTCTATTCCTTCATCATGGTTCTCTGTATCGTATACCCTTCTTTTTTCATGATCTTTGTTCTTGACATTTGACCCTGTTACGTCATTCCGGTGATAACGTCATTTCCGATAATTATGTCACTTCCGATGATTACTTAATTTCCGGTGATTACGAAATTTCCGGCCATAACGTCATTTCCGATAATTAGGTCACTGCCATTGATTACGTCATTTCCGGTAATTACGTGTCTTTGGATGATTACACCATCTATACCCTTCACCTTTCACATGTGGAGCTGTATTTCCAACTACATAGAAAGTGGACAGCGTTCCTAGAAAAACAAACCCCATTTACCTCGGCATATTTCAAACGCATCCACCCCCACATGATTTTACTTCTCAAGTCTTCTAAATCTTATCAACTTTCTCTCATTACATATGACGAATGGCGTCAGTTTGTTCCACAATTAACACAGGGTAGATTCATGAAGTTTAGGGACTTATAACTTAATTCCAACCGCTGAGAACTGGAGGTGGTCATCCTCTCCCCCCCCCCCTCCCCGACAACAAGTGGAACTGTCCACATGTACAGAAATAGTAACCGCGTGTCATAAAGCTATCAACTATTCCTACGGTGGGACATTTAACGTGAAATTCGATTGATGGAACTAAGATCGTACAGCGACATATATAATTAGGGAGCATTAATAGGACATTCGTCATCACAGCTCCCGAGCTAGCGTATCTAATTCCGCTTGAGCCGGTGCTAGGGGCCGTGTGGATACTTCGTTCTCCACATGAACATCTACAATAAAAGCGCGGCTGAGATACTAAGGCTACGTCCGAGAATCCACCGTATTCTCGGGTCTGAATGTTAGTTGTCGACGTATACTTTTCTGTAGAGTCATTTGGTAGCTTTTTATTCACCAGACGTCGCCAATTTTTCCCACCTGTTGCATATCGCTCCAATTAACTCATTAGGAGAGTATATTACGTTCATGCCCATGTCCCTATGGAGCTATAACATTTTTCAGAATGATCCAGAACCTGCTGAATTATCTAAGAATATATCAAGAAACCTCAGATTAGTATAAAGATAAAAAAAATATTGATATCTGCCAAAAGGGAACCACTCATACCTATTCATAGCCGCTCCAAAGTGAAATATGTCTGAGGAAAATATGGGCCTAGCCTGTCATATTCATTGATAGGGCAGCGAAGAGTGTTACTTAGGCTGGGGATTATGCTTTAGGTGCTCCCAACGATTCATATCAATTCAGTTCCAGCAAATAGGCAGCCTTCTAAGTGCCTTGGAGATGTTCCCCATGAATAGTTTCCCAATTCCACTCCAATTCCTCACCCATACCTTCTAAAGTATGGCGACTCTCCATTTTTATTTCATATTTCGCAAGAATTACACAAATTTCATATTATAAATTAAAGAAAATTTGATTTTGGGAAATAAGTCTAATGAGCTTTAAACATGAGAAGTAGGTCTTTTCCATACTAATCCAATGATTCAGGATGCATACACAAATTAAGCAATATTTCTACAGATAATACGGTGACACCCTGTTTTTATTTCACTATCAATGAGCATAACGAGCTACAATATATTAGTGAAAGTTTGAACACATTCTGACTTTTAAAACTGTACGTGATCTACTCTCTTAAGATCGAATATACTTACGTTTAGTAGTCAGACGTCTTCCAAGAATTTATAGTGATATGAATCAAAGGATGTGTGCCCATTTCTCTGAATACAGCGGAAGATCTTCACACGATATTAAGCTCGTCGAAAGGTTCAAAGGCCATCGGCATGCTATCGTCGTCCTCTATTACCTCCTTCCAGACCAGGGGGTAGATCGTTGGCGAGTTCCGTTGCAAGACTGCAGACTCGGATGGCTGTGCATGCATGTCAACAATGAAATAATATCTGAACCTTTCATCAGAAATTTCGTTTTCGGGCAATGACAATGAAATCAATACGACGAAATAAATTATTTCCAAGTTTGGTATATGGCTAACATTTCGGTTGGGATTGCTCTTCATTCTACATTACACCACCTGTCGGTCAGCAAGAAATCTTGTTTCCTGAAAATACAATAAGACAAGATTCGATGAATTCTTCCTAAATTTGGTATGGGGATACCTTGAGACAAGAGTGGAGCGATATGCAAGAGGTGGGGAAAATTGACAACGTCTGGCGACTATGACTCTACAGGAAAGCATCCATCGACACCTCACATTCAAACCCAAGAATACGATGGATTCTCGGACGTAGCCTTGGTATCTCAGCCGCGATTTATTGCGGATGTATCTCAGCCGCGATTTTATTGCAGATGTTCATGTTCAGCTCAAACAACTCATCTGATGTTAATGAATGAGCATCGTGGACGTCTGTTGGAGTAAACTCCCCAACATGGGTAAACCTGGTAAATGCAAGAATACTCAAGAATACTAACCTGTAATGCTCCATGTCGTACGGCTTAAATTTCCCACCAAAATAACAGACCAAGATGTTTCTTGCGATTGTGTCTCGTCTACATACTGTCATAGGTGGCCCCATCTTGATGCTTACTGGAATGTTGAATTCTTTTCAAATTTGTGCACAGATATCTCGGCACTGCATTCCGCACACATACACCAATAGGTGGCAGCAACTTGCAGGACAACTTGAAATTTCGTTGCCGAACAAAACAATTGGATTCACTTAAAGGATTCTTTCTACTTTACAATGTGAATACCTTGCCACAAGGTTTCACTTGAGATCACCCTCTGTCAATTATATGTACACCAGTGACGCCACATTTGGGTTAACTGAATATTTCTTTTCCAAACAATAAAATTAGAACGATTCAATGAATACTTTCCAAATATAAGATTTAAAGAAGCTTATCTTCGAAGAAGATGCCAATTTGGTATTGTCTTCCGTTCACATGCATCCATTGATTGGCGCCGCCTCGAGTTTGGAATATGGAATAGAACGACTTGTTGGTAAGTGGAAAATAAGGTTTACTCCTTCCAAACACAGTCAAAAAAGATTTCTTGGATTTTCTTAAATAAGAAAAACATTGCATTGACTTTATAACGGGTAAATCAGTAAAGAAGATAAAGCAAGAATATTTGTATGAAAAGGACTGGTTCAAAGAACTCTTCTGTTGGTTTTTAATAATTAAGGATTGCTCATTTTTCCAAATTCAGTAGAACGTATTTATTTCTCTCATCCAAGAAAACTTTTCTTGGGAGCCACACAAGATAAAAATTCTTATAGAAGATATTTAAAGAAAAATATTCTTATAGTTTCTTAGTTTGCCACTCTTTCCCAAGAAATAGTTTCCTACATAAGAAATATAATTTCTTACCTAAGAAATTTATTCCTGAGCAGGAGTTACAAACTAAGAAAATACAAGAAAAGTTTTCTTGGATGAGCAAAATAAATGTTTTCTGCTGAATTTGGAAAAATAAGCAATCCTTAATTATTAAAAACCAACAGAAGAGTTCTTTGAACCAATCCTATTCATCCAAATAGCCTTGCTTTATCTTCTTTACTGATTTACTCTGTTATAAGTCGATGCAATGTTTTTTTTTATTTAAGAAAATTCAAGGCATCTTTTTTTAATGTGAAGGGATTGATTCTTAGGGCCTGAAGGGCCCTACCATACGTTCTACCTTATCACCGAAACGACAAAAGTTGTGAGGTGACACTACGTGACTTTGTAGTTTATCATAATGGGGTCATTTTTAGTCTATATCTGCATACCCCTCGACCAGATTATCATGGGAAAATTCAAAATGAAGGCAATGTGATATACCAGAGAAATGATGTTTTCGTCATTTTCTTCAAAATTCCTGTTTTTGTGCGGGGAAAGGTGGTCAAAACGTATTTTGTTTATCATCAGACTAATATTTACTAATTTATCATGTAGCTTTTACGAAGAAACACATAAATAAGAAAACTGAGAAATTAGACCTAAAATGGACCAATATTGCCGTTTCCTTTACAAAGCGGCTTTCTTGGATTTTTCCTTTAGATTTTCAGATAAAGCTTGACCAAAGTGTATATTGTGGTAACTTTCAGCGCTCCAGCTCAACGGGTAAGAAAAAACTGTAAATTTTCCGCCTTTAGCCGCATAAGAGTTAGTCACAATTGCCTGTATTTGTAACAATCCCGAAGTATTGATGGCAATACAATTATGTCAGTTCAAGAAGCCATGGTATTATAGTAAACTTGACAGAAGGAAAAGTGAATTGTTGTTACAGGTATAACGTTAATGCAACTAGTCCGATAAACCCGACAAAAAATAAATTGTCGACCGACATCTCGCAATCACTCGAAGGAGAGATAACTTATTCCGAATGTCTCGCTGCATTAAAAAGGATGAAAAATAATAAAAGTCCAGGAGTATCAGGCTTTACGTCTGAATTTTTCAAAATTTTCTGGTCAGATTTAGGTCATTTTGTCATTCGAGCTATAAACTGCTGTTTTCGAAAGGGTGAGATGTCGGCCTCAATGAAGGAAGGCCTTATTACACTTATTCCCAAGGGAGATAAGTCTAGGGAAGTGTTAAAAAACTGGCGCCCAATTACATTACTAGATGTGTTATATAAGCTCGCCTCTGCCTGCATCGCCGATCGATTGAAGCGGGTATTACCACAATTAATACACGAAAATCAGAAAGGCTTCCTCGCAAATCGTTTTATTGGAGAAAACATTAGACTACTTTATGACGTTCTAGACTATACTGAAGAAAATAATATTGAGGGGGTTCTTTTACTTATCGATTTCGAGAAAGCATTTGACTGTTTCTTGGCCTTTTATAGAAAAAGTTTTGGTCTATTTTAAATTTGGTAAAGACATAATAAATTGGGTAAAAACATTTTTTAAAGGTGCTAGGTCAAGGATCTGCCAAAATGGCTGTACGAGTGCTCACTTTTCGGTCGAAAGGGGATGCAGGCAGGGCGACCCTATTTCACCATACCTATTCCTCCTTTGCGCCGAAATATTAGGGTTACTCATTAGAAGAAATAGACAAGTCAAAGGGGTTACAATACAGGGTACAGAGTATAAACTACTCCAATATGCAGATGACACTGGACTTATTCTTGATGGTACTGAGGAATCCCTTAGAGCTGCAATGGATACATTTAAATTCTTTGCACGCATATCCGGGTTACGAGTAAATATAGACAAAATAAAAATTGTATTATTTGGCAGTCTAAAAAACGCTACAAATCGTGATACATTTGGTACTAGTCATGGCCTTACCTGTAGTAAGGAACCATTCTGTTTTTGGGCATAACATTCTGTCTTGATTTGCATGAAATGTTGACTCTTAATTATGATGCCAAGATGAAAGATATGCGCCATATTTTTGCTATGTGGAGCGGAAGGAATTTAACTCCTTTTGGAAAAATTACTATATTAAAATCCTTGATTATCCCCAAGATAAATTACCTCCTGTTAACACTTCCCAACCCAGCTAAGGAATACTTCTGTGAATTAGAGAAGATTATGTACAAATTTATCTGGAACAATAAACCCGATAAAATTGCCAGGAAAACACTTATACAGGATTATTCAAGAGGTGGCTTTAGAATGTTACACTTAGACTCATTCCAAAAATCATTGAAAATATCCTGGATAAGACGGTTGTTTAAGAGCAATGCCCAGTGGGTAACATTATTAGCAGAGACTACAGGAGTATCGACAAATTCCTTCTGGTGCTTAGGCCCGTCTCATATCGGTATGATGTTGGATAAAATTAATAATGCTTTTTGGAAGGATGTTTTCTCGGCGTATGTGAATTTCTGCGATAACCTGGAAGTAGAGAACATAGAAGATATTATGTCTCAAAGTATATGGCTTAATGGGAATGTGCTCATAGATGGTAAACCAATATATTTGCATAGTTTGTTTGAGAAAGGAATAATATTTATAGCCGACCTTTTTGATGAGCATGGTTGGAAACTTTCATACACAGACTTCTGTGCAATCTAATGTCAACCTTCCCTTTACTAGGTTCTATGGACTGTTGAATAGTATTATGACCTATATTAGACAAGCTGGAATAAAAACTTCCCAACGTATATTTGGCCCATATATAACATTTTTTCCAAGGGCTATATCCTCTGTCGAAAAGGGTTGTAGGGCTTATAATCAGGTGTTTATACGAAATTTGCTATGCGACAATAAATTTGAAGCCCGATGGGAGGAGTTTTTTGGTATGACTAGGGAACAAATACGTTGGCCAAGAATCTATACCCTAGTAAAGTCTTTTACTAACGACCCAAAGCTGTGGTGGTTTAGATACCGGATTCTTTCCTGTACACTTACATGTAAGGCATTGCTCTTTAAAATGCATCTAGTAGACAATAATATGTGCTCTCTATGCAAGCAGGAGGTTGAGACAATTGTACACCTACTAATTGAGTGCCCTCAAGCTCAGATATTCCGTGAACAGGTTTCAAGATGGGTTGAGAGTTGTACAATACAAAAAATATTTTTCTCACCATATAGTATTATATTTGGTTTCCTGGGGACTGACGTAAAAGTTCTTAATCTGATATCGTTGTTGATAAATTATAGCATATATAGAGCTAGCATCAAGGGCAAACTGCCAGTATTAGACTGCATTAAACATGATGTCAAGCAATACTACTTAACTGAAATGGTTAATGCTAAAGTAACCTACAGTATGCAGAAATTCGATGAAAAGTGGAAGTATTGGTCAGGCATTGTGAGTTGAGTATGTAACATACACATTTTACTATTTATGGTTTATACAGGCAGGTGTGTCTGTATACTCTGCTCTATCCTTTCTCCATTACTATGTTTTTCACTGTGATTATACATGTAGTTATGATGGAATTTTAGGTGATACGATCACTCCCGGAGTACCTGCTGTTTTAGGACTAAATTATATTACAGGAAACTTTCTTTGCTGATATTATGACTGTACTTCAATACTGAAAAGTCAGAGCTCAGAATTTGAGTAGTTTTGCTCGTGTACATTTCCATTTTAAAGTTGGTCTTTTAAGGGGTGGCCTGTAAGTGATCGTACTACTTGAAATCCAACCATGCAACCAAGATTGCATAATACATTGTACTTGTATTATTTTTGCTCTTAACAAAGGGATATCTTAGTACCATATCATGTTTTCATGCCTCCACATTCAATGTATACATTATTGCCACCTTCTTAGCAGTGTATGCTCCGCTATGACTATGTATGGACAACAATAAAAAAAATTAACAAAAAAAAAAAAAAAATATTAATTTCCACATATGGTATGATGGCCCTAACATTTTTCCATGGGTACCGTAGGTAGGGTAAACTATATATTTTTAAAAAGGTGAGTTGTCTCACCTTTATTATGGGATGTAGAAAATTTCTGGTTTTAGGGTTGTCCGAAGTACACATATAAAAATAGTTCCAAATTGTTTATTCTTTCTCAGACCAAAATAGTTATCCTTCAGTGATTGACAGGCTTTGTAGGCATATATATGGTCACTTAACATGTACTTAATCTCTAATCTGTATTAAATAATACTCTATTAAAAAAAAAAAAAAAAAAAAAAAAAAGTTGTAACAACAAATATAAACTGTTTTCTTATCTGTTTTCTTTTGGTATACCGTGTGGTGCAATTTCGTCTACAAATAATTACTCCAAGACAATGGCCATCCCCGGCATTATATCGACAGCGTTGTCGTGCATTCACACAGAATTACCAAACTGCCCAAAGTTGTCATCAGCATTACACGTATTCTAAATATTTGACATTTCGCGTTTTGATAAAAATGATACAAAATTCAGTCTTATTGCAGTCCCAGGTCAACTACGCTATTGGTTGCTAGCTGGTCGAAATCAGACCGCATCCACCATTAGAGAGCTATCCAAATGTGTAGGTCAACATGACCAATCGTCTCAATGCGTTTGAAAGAGAGAGGCGGACAGCAATTGTCAACAGTTCAACAAATCAACACGATGTTCCTATCCTCACAAAAGGGCTCTTTCATCGTAATGAACTGCCAAGGGTTAAAATTAACCGAGTCTTGTGACGGTTGCGATCCATCACATGAAAAGGCTTTATTGAAAATTCCAACTTCTCCGAGTGATCCATGTGAAAATAACTTTCAGATGTTAGTTTCATTCCCTTGATGGTTGCTTCACTGACAAGCCTTAGACTGTTCATACTCACTACTGGCAAAGTATACAAAGGACTGTCGAAGTATACAAAGGACTGACAAAGTATACAAAGGATTGTCAAAGTATACAAAAGCAATATATTTCTTCAAGAATTTGACAGCATATGCTGGTCCATATGATAGTGAAAATGTGCAATGAACCGAATACGGTAATCAAATCGTTGATTTGAACGGTCAACATACACTCACCAAGATATTCAGGGGTTGTACGCCTATTCATTCAGATCACATTTTCAAATGATTTTCGGAAGTTCGCGGTCGGGAATTGAAACTGTTATTAAATTTATTTCAGGAACAATTCCAGAGTAATTTAAGGAACTTTTCTCAACTGCCGATGGAAAATCTATAGTGTCCACATCAGAATGGCAGAAAGAAATGTACGCTTTAGACGTTTTTTCTCCTCTTCGCCATCGCTCTTTGATGGTCTGTTGTCGCACTCCGGGCCAGCCTGTATGTGGTCGCGTAATTTTGAGGAATTCTCCAACTCCGTGTGAGGTCAGTCCAGTTACCATACATATTATTATGAGAAACCGAGCTATTTAGGTACAATAATCAGTTATATTAATATATCAACCGACTCGAAAACTCCCAAATGTCTCTCATGCCTGTTCAGTGTAACAATAAATAACTGCAAAAACATTGGCAAAAGCATAATCAGTTTTCGCCTTATTACTTTCCTGTTTATATAGCTCGTATGCTTCCGATGTCCTCCTACGAAATATTTAGAAATTATGATGTGTAACAGTTTTTATACTTCTTATTTGCTAGATCGTCACTATTTTGCTGCACAAGTGAGAATAATTTTGAATTGTGTGCGTGGAACTGTGTTCATGAATTTTGTTCAAAAAATTATTTGCCATACTTGTTATCTGTCTTGTTTCACACCACTATTGCATATTACAGTATCAAATCAAGATAGGAGAAAAAAGAATACTGACTTTTCTTTAGGAATCGAACCCTTAACTGCAGACGCACCGTGGTTTACTGGTTACCGGTAATGTTTTGGCAGATCATGTATGAATTGATAGATTACATTTATACAATTGTATGCGTCAGATAGAAAATTCAATATTTGGCCGTCGTCCACATTCCACAGGCCCGTTCCTTCTCATTCACCAAACGCTATATAGACGATCTTCTCGCTGTGGATAATCGCTATATAAATGACGCAGTGAAGGATATATATCCACCTTCACTGGATTTGAAGGAACTAAAGATAGCCCTACAGGCACATCGTATTTAGACCTATATCTCTATAAAAATGAAGCCGGCCTTCTCTCTCGTCGACTGTATGACAAAAGTGATGATTATAATTTCGACATCGTAAACTATCCCTTTCTGGACAGTAATATTCCAGCGGGACCTGCATATGGCGTATACATATCACGCCTAGTAGCATTTGCTAGATCCTGTGTTAAATGTGACGATTTTAATCAACGTCACAGAACATTGTTGCAGAAACTTATAAACAGGGCTACACCACCAAGCGCCTTCACTCAAAGTTTCTCAAATTTGGCGATACATATCGCATGCTGAACGCAAAATACGAGCGTAGTGTGCAAGATCTATGGCGTTACGTTTCGTAACTAATGTCTAATTCCGCTTAACCCGGGGCTAGGGGCCGTATGAACCCATGCACTTCAAGATCCTCATGGTACTCATATGAACAGTCACAATCAACGCGTGACTGAGATACATCATTCTTTAGATGACGACTTCACAACGAATATTATGGATTAAGAATACTGATCAGCAATACGCATTTGATATTTTTGGAACATCATGATGTCTTGCCCGCATCATTGAAAACTGTTGACCGCTTCTCTGTTGCAGGAAACAAGCCTATGTTTATGTATACTATGATTGTCTTTTTGAATTTGGTGCTAATACTGTTATATGGAATATGGAATAGGTCTTTGGATTATGGACGCGAATATTCTCTTATGGACGACGGCTGAATTATGAATGACGGACCAGACGCTTGTAACAATAGAATTTCAGTGTAAATATACGGTGGCTCATAGGGGACATACAATAAACTTTGTATTTGTCCCCTATGAGCCACCGTACAAATAAGACCTTTCTCGTTCGAAAGTTAGCACCAATTTAAAATAGACATGAGATGAAATTTAAAGCGAAAAAGATGGTTTCCTGCAAGAGAGAGTTGGTCACTGTCTTAAAGGATGACAGCAAGACAGAAAGACACGATGTTCTTTAAATTAAATCCTTATCACTCACCAATATTTTTATCCAGATTAATTTTCGTCCTTCTATGGACGACGGCTGAATAGTGAATATCGGATCTGACTATTGCTATCTAGAGCATGATGTATATCATTCACGCTTTGATTGTGCCTGTACATTTTAACATCATGGACGTATAACACATCACGTTCAAATGGCTCCTAGCCCCGGGTTAAGCGAAAATAGAGAGAGTTACAAAACGTAGCGCCAGAGGTCTTGCACTCTACGATCGTAGTTTGCCGTCAGTTTATCATATTATTCACAGAATTTGAGGATCTTTGAATGGAAGCTTTAGGTTGTATAACCATCTTTGACAAGTTTCTGCAACACTGTTATGTAGCGTTACAGCAAATGCTATAAGGCGAGATATATAAAGTATACGCCGCATGCAGGTTTTCTGGAATATTACTAGCCAAAAATGGATAGTTCACCAACTTTTGATCGTGTCTCTTGTCGTAGAGTCGGCTCGAGAGAAAGTCCTTTTTCATTCCTGCAAAGGTATAGGTTCAGATATGACGTTCCATCAGAATTATCAGTAATTTCCTTTAAATCCCGTGAAGGGGGTATATATCCTTCACAGCGTCGCTACTATAGGGATTATCCAGAGCTAGGGATGATCTCCATAGCGTTTGGTGAATGAGAAGGAAGGGTTTTGAAATTTCTGTGGGCGTATTCATAATATATCCGATAGAAAGGTCTGCCAAAAGTGGAGCACAAATTGTACGCATTGGGATAACTATAGGCTGTTTGTGTATGGAGTTACCAAATTTCACATAAATATTGTAAATGAGAAATCCAATCAACTCAATAAACAAAGAAACATTTCAAGAATGATATAATTTACGTGCAGTAGAACTTAAATTAATATACCCGTGACCAGTTTTGTTAATGCACTGAGATTCAATAAGTTTCTGGCAAAGAATAGCCTACAAGAGAGTTAAGAAATCCCGAGTAGATACGTGTGTGCCCGGTATTTGTCATTTGCCATCATGGACCTTCTTTAAGAATTTTGGAGTATTTAAGTATCCACATACATTCGACATTTGGATTTTTGGACTGGCAGCGCAATATTTCTCCCAAAATGATTTACTTGCCTGCATGACCCTTGTTAATAGTTGTACCACTTTTGAAACCAGCTGCAAATCTAGCTTTGTATGGTGTTTTATCGGTTTTGGAAGTCCTGTACAATTTTGGTATATCGTTATGAGTGGTAAAAAAGGAAACACCTTTTTTACAAGTAAAACTGTTGTGTTTCTTGAATAAACCTTCAATAGTAATATATTTCAGTTGAGGAGTAAGTAGATACAGAAGCAGATGACATAGATAAAGTCCACTCCTTAACTAGTCCTTGGTAATAATAATAGTTACATATAAATATTACATTATTTTCCTATTAGAATTACACCAATGATGACACCAGATATGCTTAAATTTGTTGACGAATCATCAAATATATTTTTTACTTATTTGCTTCCGTATTTCCGTTTCCTACTTGACATTTTCTAAGAAATCTGAATGTTGTCCGAAATGGCATTATTTACTAGAAAATGCTAAGAATTCAGCCAATTCATTGCTTTTTCTTAATTGACTGTGTCATGGAGAATGTTGAAAACATTAGGGGGAATTAAATTATAATTGTTCATATTTTCTTCTTTTTTTTAATTTAAAATCTACAAAGAAAAATTATATATCATTCATTTGCTGTAGAGAGGTATTTTTTGGCATATCCTTCAAATTACCTTTAATCTTTCAAATATCAGTGTGTGAATATAAACGGTTGCTAATATTAACAAAAATGTATCAATAGATGAAATAAATGGATGAATAAATAAATAAATGTCTTTAACTCCGAACTCAATAGCGCCATCATTAGGTAGATATTCAATTCGTTGTCGTTTTCCCATAATAACGAACTAGCGTTCCGTCACATACCATGCTTTATCAATAATACTGATCTCTTCAAACCTCGTAACAAGGGTCATGTAACGTTAAGAAGCAATTATGCGGACTAGAAATGACAAAATAGCTGGCCAGATTGAACTACTTTCTCACATCTAATGATATATTTAATATTACTACTGAATCAGACATTAAACGGGAATCTGAAACCGATCATTCTACAATCATCCTGAAATTCATATTTACGAATGACGAAAGGGTCGAAAATCTAACTGGAAATTAAAATGCTCCTTACTTGTAGATGACTTGAACACAATAAAGACCGAGATTACGGACATATTGATGAATTTTGCCTTCGTTTTTGTCAGGAATCAAACTCAAAACTGCAGACGCACCATAGTTTAACGGTAACCGCAGCTGTGTTTGTAGACCATACATTAAGGTATAGATAACATTCATACAATTGTAGGCGTCAGATAGGACATTCAATATCTAGCCGTCGTCCACAAAAGAACTTACTGTGTCAAGTACAACACATATAAGGGAAGTGGGAAGAGGTGCCGACATACTGACAGAGACAAGTCTATTCCCGTACGACAGTTAGCACCAACTTCAGATATACATCAACTGAAAATTAAAAACAAAAAAGATGGTGTCCTGCAAGAGAAGAGTTGTCACAATTTTAAATCATGAAAGCTAAACAGCAAGACACGGTGTTCTTTAAAATCATTAAATCAGCATCAATGACCAGTATTATTTATTCAAAATAATTTCCGTCTTTCTATGGACGACGGCTGAATGGCGGATTTGAGCATGATATATCTCATTCACGCTTTCATTGGGACTGTTAATTTTAACATCATGGAGATGTACAACACATGATGTCCAAATGGCACCTATCCACGGGTTGAGCGGAAATAGAGACAAGTTGTGGAATGTAGCACCAGAGATCTTGCAGGATATGATCGTATTTTGCAGTCAGTTAACGATGTTTTCCAAAAAAATTGAGAAACTTTGAATGGACGCGTTGGTATAGCTATGTTCGACAAATTTCTGCAACACTGTTCTGTATCATTGTAGCAAATGCTATAAGGCGAAATATATAAAGTATACGCCGTATGCAGGGCCTTCTGGAATATTACTAGCCAGAAAAGGTAATTAACTATGTCTGAATTTTGAACGTGTCTCTTGTCGTAGAGTCGGCACGAGAGTACGCCCTTTTCATTCCTATGAAATGTTTAGGTCCAGATATGACGTTCCATCAGAATTATCAGTAATTTCCTTCAAATCCAGTGAAGGGGGTATATATCCTTCACAGCGTCGCTAATATAGGGATTATCCAGTGCTAAGAGATGATCTACATGTAGCTAGCGTTGGCTGAATGAGAATGAATGATGTTGAAATTTCTGTACATAGGCGTATTCATACGCGAACAGATTTAGGCCTGCAAAAAGTGGAGCACAAGTTGTACGCATTGGGATAACTATAGGCTGTTGGTATATGGAGTTACCGAACTTCACATCAATATTGTCAATGAGAAATTCAAGTAACTCAATAAACAAGGAAACATAGCAAGAGTGATATGTATAATTTACGTACAGTGAATATACCGGTAACCAGTTACATTGAACATCGATATTATTAATGGAATAAGCTATTCGGTAAGGTCCAGGTAAGGAATAGACTGTTGGTATATGGAGTTACCGAATTTCACAACACTATTGTAATTGAGAAATTCAAGCAACTCAATAAACAAAGAAACGTCCCAAGAATGACATAATTTACGTGCAGTAGAACTTAAATTAATATACCCGTGACCAGTTTTATTAATGTACTGAGGTTCAATAAGTTGCTGACAACGAATAGCCTACAAGAGAGTCGAGGAATCCCGAGTAGTTACATGTGTGCACGGTATTTGTCATTTGCCATCATTTTGGAGTATTTAAGTATCCACATACATTCGACATTTTGATTTTTGGACTGGCAGAGCAATATTTCTCCCAAAATGATTTACTTGCCTGCATGACCCTTGTACAAGTTGTACAACTTTTGGAACCATAAATAAAATAAATCTAGCTTTGTATGGTATTTGATGCGTTTTGGAATTCCTGTACAATTTTGGTATATCGTTATGAGTGGTAAAAAAGAAAACACCTTCGAAATTAATATATTCCAGTTGAGTAGTAAGTAGATACAGAAGCAGGTGACATAGATAAACTAAACTCCTTAACTATCACTTGGTAATAATAGTTACTTATAAATATTACATTATTTCCCTATTAGAATTACACCAATGATGACGCAAGATATGCTTAAATGTGCTGACCAATGGAATATAAAACACTTACCGTAGCTGGTACTCATTTTTTCTGTGTCTGCCTGAAAAATAAACCCAGTTCGATGCGGATTTAGATGTTTGTCTATCGCGATAAATACATAAATCATCTGCACGAATGGGCTGTGAATAACAATTGGCTCAGGTATTTTGTTGTTTCTGCAACATACATGTAGATTTTCCTCATCATCAAATATGATTTTTAATTATTTGTTTCCTTATTTCTGTTTCATGATTGTGCCCGCCTACTTGACATTTTCTAAGAAATCTGGATATTGTCTGAAATGACATTATTTACTAGGAAATGCGAAAAATGCTATCAAATCTTCTCATTTTTTGAAGTGACTGTCTCTTGGAGAATGTTGAGAACATTAGGGGAATTAAATTGTTATTGATCTTTTTTTTAATTTAAAATGTACAAAAGAAAAAATTGTACCATACATTTGCTGTAGAGAGGTAGTTTTTGGCATATCCTTCAAATTAGCATTTATCTTTCAAATATCAGTGTGTGAATATAAACGGTTGCTAATAATAAGAAAAATGTATCCAAAGATGAAATATAAAATAAATAAATAAATAAATAATAAATGTCTTTAGCTCCGAATGCAATAGCGCCATCATTAGGTAGATATTCAATCCGCTGACTTGTCGTTCACCCATAATTAAAAACTAACGTTCCGTCACATATCCTGCGTTATCAATAACACTGATCTCTTCAAACCTCGTAACAACAGTCACGTAACGTTACAGCAGCAACTTATAGAAGTAGTTATGCGGATATCGCGGATATCGCATATTGTGCACTCCTGTTATGAATATGACTATAAGCATGGACAGTTTCTCTCATCTCTCCGAAGATTTATTGTCAGGCACTTTTTCAGCAAAACTGATGCTGGAAACTTAAAAAAGTTCAATTATATATCGAAATTCCACATTCAAAATAAAAACGTACCCAACTCCGCAGAGTTTAATTGCTAATTATTATTCCAGTGAAGGTACGCAGTATAATGTCCACTGTTCATGCAGGTCAGCGGCATATTGGAAGACACAAGCTATACACAAGCTTAATCTGTATAACACTGACTGCATATGGCTTAGCTCTCTTCGATTGTCCCTACTCATTGTTAGCCCATCTTCACAAGTCCACATAAATCTTAAATGTTGGTATCCCAAGTCTGCGGTTTATTTTTTGACTCGCGATGTCGATATTAGTATGATCTTATGGTAGTTTAGCCTGCGATGAAATTCACATCTCAAACCTCGTAGCGGATTGGTGTAATGAGCTGGCTTAGCGCGCGAACAGGCTGGTTCTTTTCACAGAAAACCTCTTTGGTTTATATCCAGAACTGCTATGGGTGACCAACCAAGCTAGTGTGTCGATCCTAATGGATCGACCGATACAATGGTTCGCGAGGATGTGACAGCCCGACTCACAAACCACCCCACATCACCTCATTATCTGTATCTACCTCGAACAGCACATGTCTCTAATATTAGAAGTCCAATTGGAACGCTTCGGATGGATCTTTTTCTTCCTCCGGGCTTGTCTTCTAGCTAGATTCATAGCTGGTTCTAGAAGCTGCACCATCAAACTTCTTCCAACCCTATTGACGAGGGCCCTTCAGGCGGTAAAAGCATTTTGGGAAAGGTATTGCGCTACTATTTCTAAAAACTCTGGTGTTGAATGTATGAGGATATTGAAAAACTCAAAATGTCCTACGGAAGAACTTGATGCTAAAGGTCACATATCGTACAGACATGTATCCACATGAGATTTCTCGACTCTAAACTACAATACCTCATCAGGACCTTATTGACCGTCTAAGTTCATTAATAGTATCTGTGTTCAAGAGAACTGATCGTTGATATATTAATGTTGGAAGCCATAAAGCATTCTATAGCTCTACCACATACAAGAGATATCATTCATGGGATGTTTCTTTGTTTATAGAGTTGCTTGAATTTCTCATTAAAAATATCTATGTGAAATTTGGCAACACAGTATATCAGCAGCATATAGGTATTCCAATGGGTACTAATTGTGCACCCCTGTTGGCTGACCTGTATCTGTTCTCTTATGAATATGACTATATGCAGGCGCTTTCCAAAACCGATCCATTCAAAGCCCGTTCCTTCTCATTCACCAAACGCTATATAGACGATCTTCTCGCTGTGGATAATCGCTATATAAATGACGCAGTGAATGATATATATCCACCTTCACTGGATTTGAAGGAAACTACAGATAGCCCTACAGGCACATCATATTTAGATCTATATCTCTATAAAAATGAAGCGGGCATTCTCTCTCGTCGACTTTATGACAAAAGAGATGATTACAATTTCGATATCGTAAACTATCCCTTTCTGGACAGTAATATTCCAGTGGGACCTGCATATGGCGTATACATATCTCGCCTAGTAGCATTTTCTAGATCCTGTGTTAAATGTGACAATTTTAATCAACGTCACACAAAACATTGTTGCAGAAACTTATGAAACGGGGCTATTCCACCAAGCGCCTCCACTCAAAGTTTCTCAAATTTGGCGATACATATCACATGCTGATAGCAAAATACGAACGTAGCGTGCAAGAACTATGGTGTTACGTTTCGTAACTTGTGTCTAATTCCGCTCAACCCGGGGCTAGAGGCCGTATGAACCCATGTACTTCAAGATCCTCATGGAGCTCATATGAACAGTCACAATCAAAGCGTGACTGAGATACATCACCCTCTAGATGACGACTTTACAACGGTTATTATGGATTAAGAGCGATACGGATTTTACATTTTTGGAACATCATGATGTTTTGTCGTCATCATTGAAAACTGTTGATCGCTTCTCTCTTGCATGAAACTAGCCTATGTTTATGTATGCTATGAATTTTTGAATTTGGTGCTAATACTGTTATATGGAATTGGTCTTTGGATTATGGACGTGGATATTCCTTGATGGACGACGGCTGAATTATGAATGACGGACTAGACACTTGTAATTCTAGCCTGCTCTCGTATGACGACCTCATCTTCTGTAATCAATATTCCACTAAAAATCTTATTGATGGCCGCTCTGCTTTCTGGTTCGACCTTAAACCATCTTCTCGTTTGAACTTCTGTCGGCCGTCTTTTCTCAATTCGGCATTCGGTGATATCCAGTTTAAAACGTAAGTTTTTCTTCTTCGGATTGCATGATTCTGACACAACGATGTCTGTGGACTTCAATGTGCGTTTAGGCAAGAACACATCAGGCGTCGTTGATCTGTTCACTGAAGATGCAATGGTTCGCCTTCGAATAGGTTTCTGGGTAGTTGCTTCGTCGGAAACGTGTCCTGGTTTACGGGATCGGACAGTGATATTTTCTGCCACAAAACCTGTCGCCGGGCCTGCGTTCCCTGCCGTGAATATAGTTAACGGTTGTAGAAGCATCGTAATAATTTTGAGGATTGCTACCAGATACAGCAGAAAGACAACATGTTATTGTTTATGAAAATGTTGAACATTATTATAGTATTATTTATCAAACAGCCTTGGTCCATAACAACGCACACAATTCTATAATGACAAATCTTTCTTAAAACCGTCATTGTCTTCATGGACAAAAACGATCACAAGTTTTAATGCATTGTGTTCCCGTTTTAAAATCTCTGTCCATGACATCGGACGAATATCTGAATAGCAAGCGTCAGATCCTACATTCGATATTCAGCCATCGTCCATAAATAATTTCCGCGCCAATAATCGCTTTCAAGTCGCTTTCACAGTTCATGTGTTTGATTGTTTTGGGGGCGTAGTTTCCTGACCTGTGGCATATTTGGTGTTATAAATATCTTTTAAGTAAATGATCGAGAAAAAATAGGTTTTGTCATGTTTTAGACGTTTGCACATGGAAAAATATAACAGATAACAAATACGTGGGGAGTAGTTGTGGTAGAAATGTAACGATTATGTTTATGTATCTACCATCGCATATTCTACATGGCAGGAAACTGTGCTGAGTTATATATTGCTATAAATAACTGGCAATCAATACATGGGTGTCATCAATAAAATACGCCAAAATAGTAAAACATAGATCTAATTGTGTGTTGCATTTTTACGTCATAAGTGATGCCGCAAAAAAGTGCTAAAACGCCTACACAATTGCTTGCCTCGTCTAACTTAGAATCCATCATGAATTTGATCTTGATACTTGTGGTCCCCGAGGCCCGCCCCCTGTACAGACCTTTTGGTCTTTGATATATGTCGGCATTTGTGGGAAGTTGATGCTGGGTCGACATCGGGCCTTACAGACTAGTCTTTTGTGTTAAATGCCGTCATTTACATCTGACGACGATACAGCTCACCGATCTCCAATGTACGAGTTGTCACAGCGAAACAGCTCACCAATTACCAGTATACGAGTTGTCAGAGCATTTCC
Source organism: Hanleya hanleyi (assembly GCA_036873755.1). Classification (NCBI taxonomy): domain Eukaryota; kingdom Metazoa; phylum Mollusca; class Polyplacophora; order Lepidopleurida; family Hanleyidae; genus Hanleya; species Hanleya hanleyi. The sequence continues at coordinate 68,949 of JAVTVY010018280.1, forward strand.
AGCATAGCTCTCTAGATTTGTATCTAATACCGCTTATGCCGGTGCTAGGGGCCGTGTGGTCATATCATACAAGTTGCCACATGAACAGGTACAATAAAAGCGTACCTGAGATACAACACATATCACGAATCGTTAGATTCTTGGTATGTGCTTTAGAATAGGTTAACCAGAAGACTATTCTGTGAAGTCATGTGACGTAGTCAGTATGTCGGCACCTCTTCCCACTTCCCTTATATGTGTTGTAATGCTATTGTTTTCCTCTGTTTTCGGTGTACATCAAGGTTATTGAAAGTTTCTTCTAGACACAGAAGCTCACAATACAGTGACGACGACTAGAGAGGTCGAGAGAGGTACGTGTAAAACTATTCTTTTTAGCACATCTGTAGCGCATTTCCCTTGTGTACGGTAAAAACACGGACGTGTCGCAAGAAATGCTATGCATTGTCACGTCCATATTCGATTGTTCAGCAGAACCATTTCCCTTGTTAGTTAGTATACACGCAAGGAATGGTGGTCGTGATTGGATTATCCTTGGAACTATACAGAAGCAAATATTGAGATGGTTAATTACTTCTGATATGTATTGGGGCCTTAATCTTTCTGGTTGACTGTTCAAAATTGTCCAACGTTCACCAGATTCACGTGCTGTACAAAAAAGTACCCAGTAAAAAAATCTAACTGACCAAAACTGCACTGTTCTGTCAAAGGTGAATATGCACCAACCATATGGCCGAGATTGTATACTCTGCTTTGTGGCGAACACCTTGAATAGTCAAAATTGTGTATACCTGACTACGATTTCGCAGACCAACGAGTCGTGGAAGAAGGATTACAGAAAATTTATTGCCATAGATGTAATACATATTCAAAAATACATGGAAAAAGTTATAATGCTATGAATTCCCAGAATGATTGCATACTTCTCAGCTTATGGCGATATGTTTTTACATGAACAAAAGCTTGGTATGTCGAAAGGTTCAAATGTCATTGGCATGGTGTCGTCGTCATCTATTACTTCCTTCCATACGAGAAGGTAGATCGCTGACGTCTCAATCACACATACTCCGCTACAAGACTGCAAACTCGGATCACTGTGTATGGGGAAAAGATAGAATCTGTACTATGCTAAATCATGGTATCAATATCTTCGATCGAGCTATATGTGTTACTGCAGATCACTCACCCCCCCCCCCCTCCTCCGCCAATCCAAACGATCTGAAATTAGCATCTACCAGAGCCAGATCATATTACCTGTAGGCTACTCCACTATTCCGCTAACTGGTTAATTGTTGTTCATAATCAAATGAATTGTAATTGGTAACAATTGGCTTCATTTAAAAATTGATGAGATATTTAACATATATTTTATTGAAGGCGATACAGTTATACCGAATATAGGCCATGACATTACAGTAAAGTTAACCGATGCGAAGATTGCTAAACAATATGGCCACTAGAGGAAATTAGGAGTGCAGCTTCTATGATACAACCGGCATTAATGTTACCGATGTGTCTGACAGCCAACGAAATGAGGTCAGAAGTTACCGTATCATGCATGTTCCACGAGCCACTATACCCAAGTGAACCGCTCTACTGATTGTTCTCAAAATATATGTACGTATGAGTGATATTCACGTCTCGCGTAGATGAATGATTCTTCAAGTGTTTGTCACAATTTGAACATAACCATTTTATCGTCTCGCAGGCTAGCTAAGTTTTCCAAATGCACGCACAAATAAAAAAAATGTTTGTCATCTGCGAGTCCTAATACTAGCCATATCAGTTGTCGATCCTTCTTTATGGGAACAAAAGAAATAGGAAATTCGATTATTCGTATTTATCACAGTTATCTTAGCGTTCCGTCCAGTGGCAAGGTCGCAAAGGTCAAAATCTGGGCGCCTCTACCATTAGAGAGGTAGCCAGTATTAGCCCATCTAGCAATACCTTTTTTATGAAGTACTCTTCGTCACAATGAACAAGGGGGAGTCTTGTTATAATATTTTCATAGATATACTGAATGTGCTTACTCGCAGGCTCCTTTTAACACGTACTGGAAAACGCCAATGTCTGGAAAATGGACAATGTCTCTCTCCTCTCCATAGATGTTCGTCATACTCTCCGAAACTTTCTCATGAAAAGTGATGCTGGAAAATTAAAACAGTTCAATTATATACTGAAATTCCACATTCAAAATAACAGCGTATCCAACTTCGCGCAGCCTAATGACTGCTTGAATATTCCAGTGAAGATACGTAGTATATTTTCCACTGTTCTGGCAGGCCAACAGCATATTGGAAATGCACAAACTTAATCTTTAACATTGACTGCATATGGCTTAGCTCTCTTCAATTCTCCCTACTCATTGTTAGCCCATCTTCACACGTCCAAATAAATCATGAATCCTCGAAGAGGGTTTGCCTGGTCAATTTTGGTGATTCGAATGAATTCTTGAGTGATTGCCTCTATTACACAATCTCGTACATTTCATCCCCAGCGTTTGTTCTAATTGGCATGTCGGTATCCCAAGCCTGCGGTTTATGCTTTGATTCGCGATGTCGATATTAGTCTGACGTTAAAGTAGTTTGGCCAGCGATGAAATTCACATCTCAAACCTCGCAGCGTATTGGCGTAATGAACTGGCTTAGCGCGCGAACAGCCTGGTTCGTTTCACAGAAAACCTCTTTGAGCTACTTATATCCAGAATTGCCATGGGTGAAAAACCAAGCTTGTGTTTCTATCCTAATGGATCGATCAATACAATGGCTCACGAGGATGTGTCAGTCCTACTCACAAACCACCCCATATCACCACATTATCTATATCTACCTCGGACAGCACATGTCTCCATTATTAGAAGTCCCAGTGGAACGCTTCGAATGGAACTTTTTCTTCCTCCTGGCCTGTCTTCTAGCTTCCTCTTGTACGACGACCTCATCTTCTGTGATCAATATTCCACCAAAAATCTTAATGATGGCTGCCCTGGTTTCTGCTTCTACCTTGAACCGCCTTCTTTGTTTACCTTTTGCAGGCCTTCCTTCTTCAATTCGGCATTCGGTGATATCCAGTTTAAAACGTATGTTTTTCTTCTTCGGCTTGCATGATTCTCGCCCGCCGTTGTCTGTGGACTTCAATGCACTTCCAGAGAAGAGCACATCAGACGTCGTTGAGTTGTTCACTGAAGACGCAATAGTGCTCCTTCGAATAGGTTGCTTGGTAGTTGCCTCGTCGGAAACGTGTGCGGATTCAGGGAATTGGACTGTGATATTTTCTGCCGCAAAACCTGTCGCCGGGCCTGCGTTCTCTGCCGTGAATATTGTTAACGGTTGTAGAAGCACCGTAACAATTTGGAGGATTGCTACAACATACATCTGAAAGACAACATGTTATTGTTTATCGAAAATGTTGAACATTATTATAGTATTATATATCAAATAGCCTTCGTACATAACAACGCACAAAATTCTATAATGACAAATCTTTCTCCAAAGTCGTCATTGTCTCCATGGACAAAAACGGTCACAAGTTTTAACGATGTCAGAACGCATGCATTGTGTTCCCGTTTTAAAATCTCTGTCCGTGACATCGGACAAATATCTGAAAAGCACTCGACAGATCGTGTAATTAATATTCAGCCGTCGTCCATAAATAATTTCCGCGTCAATGCTTTCAAATCGGATTCACAGTTTACGTATTGATTGTGTTGGGGGAGTAGTTTTCTGACCTGTGGCATATTTGACGTTATATATACCATTTAAGTAACTGATGAAGAAAAAATTATCTCCCACGGTTTTGTCATGTTTTACACCTTTGCACATGGAAAATATAACGGATAACAAATACATAGGGGGTAGTTGTGGTAGAAATATTACGATTATGTATCTACCATCAAATATTCTACATGGCAGGAAACATGGGTGTCACCGAAAAATACGCCAAAATAGTAAAACATAGACCTACCTTTGTTTTGCATTTTTACGTCATAAGTGATAATGCAAAAATGTGCTAAAACGCCTGCACAATTACCTGCCTTGTCTGACTAACTTAGAATCCATCATGAATTTGATCTTCATACTTGTGGTATGCTATTGTTTACCTCTGTTTTAGGTGTACTTCAAGGTTATTGGAAGATTCTTATAGAAGCAGAAACTCGCAGAGAGCACAGAAGCTCACAATACAGTGTCGACGTCAAGAGAGGCCGAGAGAGGTACGTGTAAAAGTATTCTATATTAGAACCCCTGTAACACGGTTCCATTACATACGGTTAAAACACGGACATGTCGCACGGATTGTTCGGGCAGAACTTGTTAGTTAATATACGCGCAAATAATGCTGGTCGTGATTGAATAATCCTTGCAACTTTACGGAAGTAAATATTTGTGGTGATGGTTAATTGCTTCTATATCCTCCAGCAAATAGACTTTTTAATCAGATTGCCAAAATCCCCTCTTCGGAAGGCGTATACCGCTCGTCTTGATATATGCACACACGTCTTATATGAATCTTAGTCTCGCAACAGCTAACAGAAAATATGTTCGGATCAATGAAAAAATATGATTTCATCTTTAAGGATGTCCGCTGATGGTAAATCAAAGTACTTAATATTTTGTAAATGTGTGTTGTTGCATTCATAATTGTGTATCATGAGGGAAAACGAAAAAAAATATAGGTTCGTGTGCATTTTTTTTATCTATGGACAATGTTAAGGGGACTTACCCATGCTCCATTTGATAACCCAGAAAACATAGGGAATAGTTCTGGATTTCAAGCATATTCATGAAAAAATTGGATGGATGTTGCTGCACAAAATTCTCGACTAGAGGACTTTTCAACGAAATCCACATCTCTTAACCTAGGAGAGTAGGAGAGGGAGATATCCTAATGGGGAAAGATGGAAAATGGCCGCCAAAGCCCTAAATCACCAGGAGACTACCTTAAACTCTCCATATTATATTATTTGTTCCATAACGTACCGTGGTGTTTTTGTGAAGGGTCAATGCTGGCATAGTCAGTGATGGACTAACTATCACGCACATGGCGAAGAACATTTCAGCTTAATACAAGAATATAAATTATAAATCTTTACCATATATTGGAATTACCGTATTCTTGAGAATTAGAATGATCATGTACAGTGAATTTTCTATTTTTCATTCCTAGGTGTGTGCTTTATATGTTGCCAATCGGGTTAAACATGAGAGTTGCTGACAGGCATTCCTCAACGTCTTAATGTATCCACATATTGGTACAACCATCACAAATCGGTACCAGGGGGTTCCACGAAATTAAACGCAACATAACAACGTTGGAGGGGAAAAATGCCGGCGTACTGATGAGAAGCCATATGGTTCCAAAGGCAAATATAATGAGACTGCTTATTTCTAAGAACATGACAAGATCTCAATTATCCCAGCGACGCTCATATTGAAGAAGTTCATGTGAACATCTTGACGTCACGAGCCCTAGCACCGGCTTGAGCGGTATTAAATACAAATATTTAAGAGCGATGATCCAATATCAAGTCATCTGATTAAAAAGGATTAACTGTGTGACCGTTAGATAGAAGAAACGGCCGAAACGAGAGAGTATGAATATAATGAAAGTTCTTATTCATACCACATGTGAGGCCCGACGCCGACCAAGCGCTCTATAAGTCACCATGTTTACCAGTCACAAAAAGTTCCATTTGCCGGCCCTGGTCCTTTGACTATAACGCTACATCACTTCCGGGCTGACATTTTCAGACTTTCAAATTTCGGACTTTCTTTCAGTCATTGAACGGGTTTGTATAGACAAAATCAATGAACAGCTTCTATCATTAGAGCCTTGGAAATTATCCCCAAAATTGACCCGAGTATGTTTTCTGTCGATCGCGACAAAGCTCATTGAACTGTAGATAGAGCAACTTATCTGCAATGCTCATTGGCTCAGTACCACAGATTCAAACTAAATTTGCCATCCTAATTTCGGCTTAGATACAAGCAAAGTAAACCTAGTTGGGGATCAGATATAATAAATGCTTACTCAGCCTTGGCCTGCCATTTGTTCCTACACCTAAACCACCTACTGGTATGGACGCAATCATCGATAGTGCACAGATAGATTCATTAGTTTTAATAATCAGACATCCTTAGCCGATCGCTTTAGATGATTCACGGCGAGAAACCTCCATTTACGGCTAAATCCAGCTGCTTATCTACAAATGTGGACCCCAAAATACCAAAAGCTGTTAGAAAGGTCAAAACAGAAAGTTTATTATTTTTCAAAATCGACATTTTGGCAATTCTCAGAATTTAACGTTTTTGAAATGTCACTCTTTGTCAAAATTACGCCACAATCACAAAATCGTGATCAAACCAGTGGACAAGGACTCGGCTACAGTTATAGTGTCTTGAGAAAATTATATCAAGGAAGCCCAGCGACTACTTGAAAATCCCAGACAGAAATGAATTTGGCCACAGAATTCGAAAATAGCCTTTAACGTACACGAGACAAGCAACTGGAGACTGTTTTACATTTTACCGAAAATTCCCAAACCAGTAAACAATAGAAAGGATCCTATTCCCCTACCAGACCGCCTATTGTGGCGTTCGACAAACATGATTGTAAATAATTTCCTTTAGAATTCGATCTAGATCAGTCAATAAACAAAGCAATATTCGCATGTTTCGAACTCATTGTATGTTATTTCTGCTTACTGAAGTTGCATTTTTAAAATAAATCAACTTAAGGACGGTTTATATGCTTGAGTACATCTTTAAACGCTTTTTCTAAAGTTGATTATAGTTTTTATCTTTAATAAACCTCTGTGTTCGTGCTTGGAATTCATATACAGTATAAATACATACACATACGTACATTGTTGCTTTGTAAAATTGGTTTCAATTGTACTGAGATACACAGGTTAATATGCTTACTCCCACCAAGTTATAGTTCAAATGATTTCGAAATTTTGATGTGGCTCTGTTAACCTCATAATATTCAAGAAAGGTCGTTCTTTTACCTTATATATCCATGAATTCGACGAATTCAGTATACATCATTAGAAGGCTAGCAAATTTCTAATAAAACAACTATTCGTTTGCCTACTGTCTGTATAATACTGCTTGTCTACCTACTGATGTTTTGCTCGATTTGACATATATCTCTTGTTAGAGAGATCTCTTACTTTTAGCCAAGCTTGTAGAACATCTCTGCAGAATCTATGTGTGCATTTCGTTCTCATTTCTTCTGTGAATAAATACCCTCTATTGATAATATTTTATAACATACGTTTCAAAAAACACTTGCATACTGGTGGCGTGTCGCTAATAGCCAAAGGATCCACTTACCTCTTAATGAAATAATGAATCGTTTCAATTCTATCAATTTCATCCCCCCCTATTCGTGACATTGAAGTTCGAAAAGAAACTGAGTGAAAAGTTATTTTCGAATCGACTAGCAAAATCATTCCCGAAATGTAGTAATTGACTGTATATTCACTGCGAAAAAAATTGTGTTGAAGCCATTTTAGCACCAGAATTGTGTTGAAAATAACACAAATTGTGTAAGAATCAACACTAATTTGTATTAAACTCAACACAATTTTGTGTTGATATATTAAGTTTAACAGAACATGTTGATTTCAACACAAAATTTTTTGTGTTGAAGCCATTTTAGCACAAAATTGTGTTAAAACAACACAATATTTTTCGCAGTGTTCCATTAGACTGTAGAATAGACGAGTATTTTCCTCAATATACCCCAACTGTTCAATCCTGAAAGCGTAATACTAATTAGAGTTTTTATAATCTATTTAAGTTTTTCGACAATGTAATCAATGCAAGTTAATATACAATACTGAGTAATGAAATTGGGTGCAATTATTTTAAGGAAAAAATATGGATTAGAGTACACAGTAAAACCTACAAGTTGGGGGAATAAGAAATTATGAAAATTAGTGCATTGTAGTAAAAAAACACATGACTTTTTAAAACTCAAGATTCAAGGCGAAGACTGTGTGTTGAGGTCCACGGCCAAAGAAGCGTAACTAATTGGCTCACCTAGCATAACATCCTCAAATAGCCATGGAACTGTGAATATTTGAAAATCTGAGTACAATGTGTGTTATCCGAATGTGTAAATGAAGTTTGAACAGGACGTTTACGGCACAATCTTGATAAACAATGTAGGCCTAACACTTACTTTGCTCGTCAAATAATAATAATAAAGTCGGAACACCGTACAATAGTGTTTGACATCTACTCAAGTGGTCACAGCATTGTCTCAGCGGGGTTCTTATCCAGCTGCGAACAGGGGATTACCGTGGTTCAAGGGATCGATCACAGTGCTGATTGGTTTTTGGCCGTTTTCTCCGTTTAGTTTTTCGCCAAAAAGTGGTTTTCCCCGTTCTAATTTCTGGTATTTGACGTACAAACATGAACTTTGAACACAATATTCCAATTGTGTAGATCTTCAAAATGTTGCCTAAAATTGTATAAGTTCGGCCCTGTTCATGAATTATTGATGATTTAGTGGAGAGGGGTCGATTTTTTGAAGATTTTTTCAATCTTTCAACTTTGCACGACGATAAAATAACTTCTAAGTCCTAACTAAAAAACCTGAGGCAATCTATTTTTATTCGAATGGTAAAGTTCATTATTCCAAAAAATCAAGTTGATGGAAACTGAGAGAGTTATTAGCGCGTGGTTTTGAGGACTATACTTTTCTAAATGACAAAATTTATCTTTAAATAAATCGATTCCTGTAATAAATTCGAGAAAATCATTTATCATTTATCTAAATTCCTTGAATCAGGAGCTTTCAGAAAATGTATAGTTTGTATGGATACCAAAAAGCACTGCTCCGTAATTGAGTAAAATTGTGATACGTACACGTACGCAACTGGGACCCAATACAGTAACCTTAAAAGGTCAAACGCTTATCCTAAATTTCTATATTCAATAAACGATTATGACATAATAGCTGAAACAAAAGTAGATAAATATGATCAAATCACATAACTTGCAGGATACGAATTATTCCCAGCAAATAGGAAACAGATTAGTATTCGTAAATCGGATGGAATCGGGTTATTTTACAGGAAAATTTGTTATCTTTTGTCCATATATCTGAATTACCATGTGGATATGTGTTCTGGATCAAAGTATCAGAACTTAAAAGAAAGTGTAAACCAGCTAAACAAAAGAAGGATAGAAAATCACAATATAGAAGCAATGAAAACAATTAACATCAAGTGTGTCAATATGACATCAGAATCAGTTTTATCACATTTCAGACTGACAAATATACTAGGTTTATTGTCTTGGTGAGTATTTTCCTGTACGACGTCGGGAATTACAGTTTAGTTTTTAGGGTATTCTTGCATTTACCATGGTATTCCCGATGTTGAGGGGTTTACTCCTTCAGACGCCCTCGATGCTCAGCTATGAATATCAAATGAGTAACTTATTTGGCCTGGTCGTAACACATGAAATGCTGCAATAAAAGCGCGACTGAGAAACCAAGGCTACGTCTTAGAATCCTCCGTTTTCTAATCTGTATATGAGGTGCCAATGGAGGCTTTCTCTGGAATTAAATGGTTGCTTTTAGTCGCCAGATGTCAACCTTCCCACCTCTTACACATCATCCCAATTTATACATCACACAAACTGTCAGTAACCCAGCGAAGTATTTCATCCAGTTTATTGTTTAATGTCTAACAGATGAAATGGGTAATGCTTAGCCTGTTAGAATTATATGGTCGTCCGACCAAGGGCGTCCAACTATTAAAATTTGGTCCGACAAACCTGGTCAAAACTGGTGACCAAATAATATCTGGTCGTCGTCGACCATATCACCTAAACGACCGTACATATCGAATGATTATGTTCACCAATGTTGATTAGGTCGCTATTTCGGTCCATATTTTTTATTGTCTCTCTCATCTTTCATCGACAATATAACTCTTGGTCATATGAATAAATTTGACTAATGTTTTTTTGTCGCTTTTACCGACCACATTTTTTATTGTTCCCCTCACGAATGAATTTACCATACAAATCCTGGTCATATGAATAATTTGACTAATGTTTTTTTGTCGCTTTTACCGACCACATTTGTTATTGTTCCCCTCACGAATGAATTTACCATACAAATCCTGGTCATATGAATAATTTGACCAAATTCGGGGTTTTTTTCGACCATATTTTTATGGTCTCTCACATGTCTGGCTTTAGACCTGCGCCCATACAATACTTGGTCGAAGCAATAGTTCGACAAATTCATTCGCTTTTGTGAATTTCAATTTCAATTTTATTTAATTTATTCAATTTATTGAATATATTCAATTTTAATTTCGTCTTTCATCGACATTGCACATACTTCCAATGCTGTAGACATGTGGCAATTTCTTCTTTTCAGTAAAATCGTTATTATTTACTTAGGCCACCGAGCTCGAACAACATTTTTTTTCCAATTATATTATAGTCAGAGCCCATCAATGTGTCTATTCACCATTACATTATTTAATTTTTGTATATTTACTTCCTGCCAATATAATATTACTCTTATTAGTATCTGGGATATAACATTCCCTCTGGCAGTTTCTTCCCGCCAATCTCAGTTGTTCAACAATAATCTCTGCATATATATACATACTGTTATATTGTACATACTGTATGGTGATTAAACATTCATTCATTCATTCAATATCTGAGCTAAAATTTGTAACATTTGAAACCTGTTAATATTGTGGTTGAGTTATTACCATGTCTGCACAGTATTGATTTGGCTTAAGATGTCATATAACTGGAAGAATACGAAATTCATCGCAAGTACTAAACTGTTCGTGTTTTCTTAGGTGCATAACGGGTCAATTAGATTACCTTATATATCTGTGAAAATTTCACCCATCATATTGTTCGTCATCATAAAGAAAATATGATTGCCTCAGACCAAGAAATTCTCGACAAGCTTGAGCGAATACAGCGAATGGCTACCAAACAAAGCATGGCCATCTCCTACAGAGAATAACGACCAAAAAATGTATGGTCGCCTCCGACCGACAAATAAATTCTTGCTCACGCTTGAGCAACCACAGAGCATGGCTATCAAACAAAGTATGGCGGACCTTATGGTCGACCGGATAATTCCTGCTGGAAACGACCAGAAAAATATGGTCGCCTCCGGCCATATAAAATATGACCGTCCAAGTACGCGACCAAACAAAATCTGAGATTTTCGGATTTTTTTTTCGCTCAGAGGACCAGCATGCTGGCTTGTATACCCTCGTGTAAAAGTACCATGTTCACAAATTGTTTATTTTACTAGCATGTATATAGTCTATAGTCATTATTACTGAGAATACAATAATGATATACATGTACTACTGAGAATTTCTAGCTATAAATATACAACAAACACATTTCTATCATCTTTCCAATCTCCTCGAGAAAAAATACAATATTTATATTAATATACACTACACAAAAAGGCGGATTTCACGTACTGGGGAAATGTATTGCTTATTAATGGGAGAGGCCACTGTTTGCACTTCTTTACATAGATGCCCTCTAGTGCGGATGTTTGTATTTCATAGCGTATGACCCGTACATTGCAGCTTGGAGAGGCCAAGATGACAAATACATTTACGGGATATATATTATAGATATGGCATCCTATATTTCATATACCCAAAATAGTATGGTCACAGGTATGGAATATTTAGTATCAAATTATATTCCATACAGCAGGAAATGTAAAATAACCAATTATGGCAAGACTGCCTTAAATTTAATCAAATAATACTCTTTGAATACATTCGAGAGGTATGACAAAGTGTTTGTATATATGAATATTTATTTAAATTTAACCTATCACTGAAATGCAGTGTCGAAGTTCCATCAACCGGCTTCCCCCAAGAGGTACGTCTCATACTCGTTCATTATGCCTTTTAACGTCATAAGAAGGTAATTCTTTTATATGGCAAATATTAAGATTTGACATCATGAAATGGTAATTCTGATACACGGCAAATATTAAGATTTCATCTAATTTTATCTAGACTGTAAAGAAAACCAAATGAAGCATTATAAGTTATTTCCCCCTCTGGTAAATATATGCATATTTCGATGAGAGCAAATATTCAGTTTATCCCTTTCACTGATGGTTATACGGGTATGCCATTCCGTTTTATATGATCAGCAAATATATGGCAGAACTGAACTTTTGCAACCAGTTTGGTAAATACTGCAAATATATGCAAATGTTAAGGAATGACTGCGCTGTAAATATATTGGAAATACTTTCATTTACCAACAGTTTAATATCCTTTAAATGTTGTCAATAGTAATATTTCATTTTGGAAATTAATGCAAATATGAAAATGTGATATGGTTTTATTGTGTGTAGGGTATATAAATTTTATTTTGATCATTCAACACGCTCTCGTGGATAATATGAGTGTGTAATATGTGGCGTAACACGACAAGTGCAAGGGAAACTGTGTGGGGTTTCTTTGCTTATTTCATACAATGCCAACTACAATGGATTGGTTAGAAAGCTCTACTTCTTGGCGATTTCCACTTCGTCGTTTCAGGAATCAGGGGTCACCCTGTAGCATAAGATGGAAACGAGGAATACATGTAATATAGAGGACATCGTAACTCTTCCCAATACAACGTATAAAATAAGGTACATGTACGTGATTCACCGGTAATACACGTAGAAATATTACACAATTCAATGTAATATAATTTACAGAAAAATGAAACAGAAGTAAAACTTCATACTGTCCTGTCTCAAATTTGTCACAAATGCGGCCTTAATTTACTATCCATATCCGAGTACCCCACACTCTGGGTAGCGAAGAAATTGAATACACATGTTTAACTTCTCCTTGCTGAAATTTACACAAGATACATATAGGTGCACGATAGTTACGTTCGATCCAACAGCATGCCGTTTC